>CAJQZJ010033958.1:1613863-1635863 GCA_907164525.1 Lophiomys imhausi
TGTGTGTGTGTGTGTGTGTGTGTGTGTGTGTGTGTGTGTGTGTGTGTATGTGTGTGTGTGTGTAAATCTCTGGAACTTGCTGGCTGTAAGCCCAGCTCTAGGGTCAGTGAGAGACCTTGTCTCAAGAGAACAAGGTAGAGAGTGACAGAAGAGGACACTCCACTTTCTCCTCTGGTCTTTGTGCACATGTAGGCATGAACACTTGTATACTCGGACTTTTTCACATACCATACTACACATATATAATGAACACACACACAGTACGTCTCTGTCTCTCTGTCTCTGACATACACACACACACACACACACACACACACAGAGAGAGAGAGAGAGAGAGAGAGAGAGAGGAGAGACAGAAATAGGGTAGACTGCATCTGAGAGTGATACCTAAGGTTGAATTCTGGCTTCCATATGAAAGTGAACACACACACATACACACACACACCCATGCACACTCACCACAAACCATCTCAACTAAGCATGTTTTAACATAGAAAGCAGGGAGTTGGGACTAATGGGCTCTGTCTGTTATCTGTCAGACATAGCCAGTATATGTATTCACTGGTTTGGTTGACCTGTTATCTGGTTTACCTACTAAAATAGTTACAATTTAACGTTGTCAAAACAAGCTCATTATGGCAGCATGACTTTAGGTGCAGGACTTCGGCTTTCTGGGCCTTAGATTCTTGGTGCATGAATAAAAGATGCTGGGCTCCTCTGCAGCTCATCATTTCTCAGTTTTTAAGTTTTCCCTCAGACTTTCTGAATCCTTCCTCTAGTCCCTTTGAGGCAGCTGTCTTTAAGGAATTCCATCTTGACTCTTCCCTCAGTTTTCTAAAAATATCACCACATGTTTAGGTCTTTCTCCCTCTAAAGTCTCATGTAAGTTTTAGAACCATAATAATAATGTGTCTGCCTATCTTTTCCTTACTCCTTGGCATAGCTGAAAGGGAAAGAGTCTCACTGAACCTCTAGAGGGCTCTTACATGCAGTAATAGTGTTCACTCACGTTCATGAACCTCAGGGAGACTGTCCTGCTAGCCTTACCAGCTCCATCCTTCAGTTTGCTAACCACAGTTTTGATGACTTATGTGGGACATTTTATAAACATTAATCCTTGCAGATCTCAGTGCTATGTATCCATTGTCCCCACCTAGTGAAATTGGAACATCTGACCAAAGAATAAAGGATTGTGTTCTTGGATACATACAGTGAGATAGAAGGAAGAATTTTTGGAATTTAAAATGTCCAAAGTGGTTAAGATGATAATATATGAGAAACACTAAAACTAACTCTCTTCCACAGAGCCCTTGCTATGTTCCAGGTCCCATTCCAAGGGTTTTATATGAAATAACTCACTGAATCCTCACCACCTTGTTAGCTAACTGACGTCATACTCTTGTGGTGCAAAGACTTGTCCACACAGTCTAGGAGAACACAGTCTATGCTTGAAGGAAGTAGGACCTGAAGGCCAGGCTGTCTGCACCCAGAGCTCTTGTAATTATGCAGTCCTACAGGAACAAGTGTTGAGTCTTGACTTTCCCCTCTCCTCTCCTGTTCCTTTACAGTACCCTTGTTGCTATGGCACCTGCTCGTTTACAGTACCTGTTGTTGCTATGGCACTGACTGGCTGCGATCGCCTTCCACTGCTTATTCCATAGAGTTCAATTTCATACTCAGTGGCCTCTCTGAGACCTGTTATGTCCCTTGTACGTTCGGGGGAAGGGAGGGTTATTTCTTGTGGTTCAGATTGCTTTTTGGTATCTCTGATCCTGAGAACAAAACTGTCGAATATCCCTTCATCAGCAGTCCAAGACAGACGGAAACCGCCTGGAGTGGCATCTGAAACTAGAAGGTTGTCAACTTCCGGTTCAGCCTCTAGAGAGAGAAAAGATGGTGGAAGAGGGAGGGAACAGAGCATTAATTAGTGGTCCATGCAATCTTCTTTCTGGTGGAGTATCAGAATGCAGTGATGCCTCTGTTTTCAGAGACAGAGTGTCCTGAGATACCAGGAAAGAAAAACATTCCACATTAACAGGTCTAGTAGGGTGAGAAAGGGGAAAACATGGAATTGACACATTCAATACAAGCCAAGCATACGCTTGCATCTGTGAGTTTTGTCTAAAAGCAACTGCTTCAATCCACATCTGGACTCAGCACTGGCCCCTCCCATGCATTATTAAATAAGTTCAAAGCCATAAATTGTTTAAATTTGCTCTCTGCCTTTCAGTGGCTGAGTGCCCATCCACTGTGAACCCCCAGTTCTTTTTCTTTTGAAAAGACAAATAAACCAACTTTAATGATCTGTGGAGCTGTCCATGATGATTCTGATGATTATATTTCCCTTGAGCCTGAGCAAAATGACTTAAAATGGTACAGTCTTTTGTCTTTGTTCTCGGGAGATGTTGTACAGAAGAAGGTTCCTATTCTTTGCTTTCTTTCCTGTTCAATTTTATTTTCTTGCTAGTTTAGTCATTAAGTAAGTATTTAGATGGTAGGATGAGGCCTGGAACCTCTTGAGATATAATTATATATACTTTGTACCCTGAGTTTTATTTTGGTAACTAGACAAAACTCGATGTCAAAATAAATCTGAAGCTGTTTCCCAAAGTGTGTCAAAGCAAACTGTTCCTGTTTTATCCCACTCCTGTACAAAACATTCCTTGTCAAGTAAGTTTGTGAAATTCTACCCTCTGCGATATATACAATAAGAGATTCTGAGAAGCTGATGTGGTCAAAGATCTTGTTTCTAAAATTATCTGAACATGAAATACTATCAAATGAGATCTTTGAACAGTCTGTAGAGCTTGTTTTCTCTAGAAATACTTTGGGAAACACAGATTTTCTTGACTGTTAAAATTGTTAATGTGATATTTCTGTAGAAAGTATTAGTCTTGAGAACATTATGGATTTAGCCTGTGTTGAACAATCTCTCTGATATTAGTTTTTTATAAAGACCAGTTTAATAAATGTATTTAGTTTCCAATGATAAGACCATTGGGTAAGTTGGTTTAGATCACAGGTTGAGACATAGAGATAGTAAAGATTTTTAACTACTTTTTCAAAATATACTCATTGGTATATTTCTTTTGAGAAGGCAGAAATGTAGTAGGGACCTTCCAGAATGAACACAAACAGAGGTCAGTGTAGTACGCATGTGAGAGCTATGGGCAAGACATGGACTAAAAGATTTGGAACATTGAAGGGAAATATTTCGACCTTCTCCTTTCTAGGATGGGAGGAGCAAGTATTCAATAGATTTTGAAATAAGGAAAAGATGGGAAAAACATGAAGGAACAAGCCACATCTGCGGAGTAAGTGGAGAATACAGACAAAATGTTAAACTCACAGTGATGCTGTGCACAGACTACACAGAAAGGGACCAGAAGAGAAGAGTATGGCTCTCTTGAATTGTAATACCTGTAATGGTCTCAGCCCTCAAGGGCTTGGTTTGATGCCCTTGGGTGAAGCCAGAGACCAGGACCTCATAGCCAATGCCAGTTATGAGGCCTCTAAGCTCCAGCTTCCTCTGGGTTCCTGAAAGTGTGAATTCCTGGGGGTCCAGCAGCTTCCCAGAATCCACCACCGTTACTAGAAAGCTGTCAAAGGCATTCTCCGATGCCGTCCAGGAAACTGTGAACCCGTAGGGATTAGTGTCGGAAATGGTTAAGTTTTCCAGAAGGGGCAAGGCCTCTGAAAGAAGGGAGGAGTGAAAATGACTCAGGTTAGCAGTACTAATTTGGCTAGGGC
This sequence comes from Lophiomys imhausi, assembly GCA_907164525.1. Taxonomy (NCBI): domain Eukaryota; kingdom Metazoa; phylum Chordata; class Mammalia; order Rodentia; family Muridae; genus Lophiomys; species Lophiomys imhausi. Next base: position 1,617,614 of record CAJQZJ010033958.1, read on the forward strand.
AGCAAGCGACTCCAAGAACACCAATAGATTTCTAGTCAATCATCAGATGAGTTAAAAGCTCATGACTCCAAGAACTCTGATAGATTTCCAGTCAAGCATCCCATGAGTTAAATGCTCATTACTCCAAGAACACTCTGATAGATTCCCAGTCAAGCAACCTATGAGTTAAATGCTCATGACTCCAAGAACACTGATAGATTTTCAGTCAATCATCCCATGAGTTAAATGCTCAGAAAAGGAATATTTAGTAGTAATGTCTTGGGTACCTGATAGTGTTATGTAGAGTAGTTTACTCAACAAGACTGTGCACTAACTATCATTCCCACTCATAGGTTAGAAAATAGTTTCAAAATGACTGAAGGATTTTGCCCACATCTCACCTTATCATGTTATAGAGCAAGGTCTTCAGCTAAGCCTAACTCAGGCCATGCACATCTCACTATTCAAATGTGACACCTTGTGTCAATTTGGGACCTATATCTACTTCTTGCTGTTTCTTGCAAAGATATGAAATATACCAAAAAAGTATGCTTACAAAAAAAATTAAAAAATACAATTTTTATGTTGTAAGCATGCTTTTTTGGTATATTTCATATCTACTCTGGTTCATATTTTGAATCCAATTATTTGGGCCAATTAGCTTCAAAAGCTGGGATCAGAGGAACAACCAGGAGGATTTGTTGTGTTGTTGCTTATCCAAATTAACAGTTTATGTTTATAGGCCAGGAAGGGACTGCAGCAAATTCTAAGGCTTGGCAGTTCCTGTGCTGCCAGGAAGGGACTGCAGCAAATTCTGAGGCTTGGCAGTTCTTTCTGGGTAAAGTTAGAAAACAAGAACATATTTTGCTATTCTGTTATCATGCTTTGTCTGTCCGTTCACCAAACATCTGTGTCCCAGAAACACTTATTTCCTACTCGCCAAGGGCTCTTTTCCCACACTTTGGGGTTCCTAAACACTGATTGTATGGCAGCCAAGCTTCTGAAAATAATTCCCAGTTGAGGAAGTTGCACATCCTAGATCCAGTCTAACAAAATGATGCTGTAAGGTAGTTGTTCCTACCTGTCTGCTTACCTCCAAGACCCCAAAGGGAACAGAAAGGCTTTGACTTTTCCAAGGCCTTCTTGCCTCAAGCTCAGAAATCTTTCCATATCCCAAGCCAATGACTAAATTAGTAAACTTCATCAGTGCTGACACAGCTCTAATAGAGAAGATTAGAGGAGAAGGCCTAATGGACCCTCATTTAGCACTTAGTAATGTTGAATGTATTTACTTTATATCAAAGGGGAGAAGGGTGGAAATTCCATGCCCAAGTTTGCTTTAGCAGCATCAGTATTAGAACCTCTCCCTCCCTCCCTCTCTCCCTCCCTCCTTTCTCCCTTTCTTCTTTTCTTTTTTTTTTCTTTTTGCAGCTAACCGAGAAGTTTCAAAGTGTTAAATGACCTTGCACTAATGCCCATAGTCAAATCCCTAGGTTATAAAAAAAAATGTTTAAAAAGAAGTAATTGATGTCTGAATGAATAAGGGAATGAATGCCTTCATCCATAAGCAGAGACAAATTTTGCTGTGGCTTGGACTTCCTGTGCTGATTTTGAAACAGTTGATGTTTATTTTGAGGGTTTTTTTTTTTCCATAAGATTTCCCAAGAATTGTAACTCTATCAAAGCAAAGATGAAATCATATTTATGGTGCAAACAGTCTTGGGTTTGTAAAACAAGGACCTCAAATGTTGGTTTTATTTAGATAGCTGGCCTCTATAATTCCATGCCATTAAAACAGTGAATTCCAGTGAAAACAGGTACTTTCAGGCCAATTAGTCAATCAAATGCTTGGTTCCCCCCTTCTACCAGTCCTTCCTATTCATTTTCTTTTCTTTTTTGGTATGCCTCTTTCAAAATGTAGAGTCTTTTCACATTGTGGATTAGCAGAAACAATGTTGTAACTGAATCTAAGTTTTCTTCCTGAGGGCTACTGTTTCAACCTCCCCCTCTCTCTTCTCTCTGCTCTGTGGGAGGTCCTGCAGAAGGTGACAAGTAAGGGCCTGATGGGATCCGGTGTGCTTGGGTATAAGACTCTTCCTCTCACACCTATTCTTTCTACTGTACTTAAGAAACAGCTTAAACTCACACTTGAAAATTGAAAAGAAAAAAAAATAACCTTTAAAATCTTATGTTAAAACATATCCAATGTTCTCTTAAGAGGAAGTTGTATGGCATGTTTCTATTGTTTCATCTGGACTCTGGTTCTTTTAGCTATTTATATGTGTGGTTGAGGAGCAAATCTGAGACCTTACTCATGTTGGGCAAATGAATTTACCTCCAATCTTCATCCAACTCTTGTTGTTTACTTTCAACAAGCCCACTTTCCTCATACTGTTGGGAAGCAGTAGAAGGGCATAGCACTGGTAGATGATCCACAGGACGCTAGGCAGTTACATTTCACACTGTCTACAAGATTTCTAATATAGGTGGTTAGGAGCATCTTATGTTGTGGAAGAGGGTGAAATCAGAGTTCAAATAAATTTGCAAGTTGTGAAGGTAAGATGATGTGGGAGAGGTTTCGAAATCAACTAGACTTGATTGCAGCTACCACAAATAGTGAGCTGTACTTACAGCTCACTTATAGTAATTTAGACTCTGGGAGGGGCTGGCTTAGTGTAAGAGTCTCCCGAGAGTTTAGTAGAAGAGGATTTCTAAGCATTTATTTATTATTTATTTATTTTTTGAGGTTTGTCAAGCTAGCAATTTGCTTTTCTGAAAAAAAATGTGCAGCCTTTACCATTGATTTAAGGTAAGATCAGGACAGGAAATAGGCATCATTTCTTTATGTGATTCAAAGAAACATCACAGGTTAGGTTTAATAAGCGAGTAAAGTTCAGCATTTATCTGGCTTCCTAGGTTGGGGTCAGTTTGTTGTGCCTGGCTGTTTTAAGACTAAGTTTTATTGGTTTGTCTTGGGGTTGGTTATTTAAATGCCATGTTATAGAATTTAGGGAACCTCTAGGACACTACCACAATTTATGGACATAATTTCCTGCTTTAGATCTTCACTATCTTGGATTTCATTCTTTCCAGACTCTCTGCACTACAGATAGGGCATCCTATGAAATGGGCACAAAGATCCCTAGAGCTCTAAGCACGTGTGAAGGGGCTGTAGCCGTCCTCTTCTCAGCAGTGGCATTATTTTGGGGGGTTAGAAATTTACATTTGGTGTCTCTGCTATTGTGAATAACACTTCATAGCAGCCTGTTTCCACTAGTGTGTGTATTAGTAAGAAAGCATGGTAAACACACATAGGAGAATACTGTTTAGCTACTTTTATGAAAAGATAGACATTCTTCATTCTTTACTCCATAGGTAATCCTGAAGGGCATTAAGTGAAATAAGCCAGGCAGAGGAAGAAAAATCACTTCACAACCTCCCTTTTATAGAGAATCTAAACAAATTGAACTGATAGAAATAGAAAAGAAAATAGTGGTTACCAGAGGCTAGGGTTGACCAATTGCCATTGGTCAAAAGGTACAAGATCAGCTGGACAAAAGGAATGATCTTTGTTGAGTTATTGCATAGATCAGTAGCCTCAGTTAATAATAACTTAGATGTCCCAAACTGCTGAAAGATTAGATTTTAATATTCTCATCACAAAAGGTAGATAACATGATAGATATATTAATTGATTTGATTTAGTGATTCTTCAAATAGATAAATGTTAAAACATCACTTTGCACCATATATATTCGTATGAATATACATGTATATATAAAATATATATTCATTACGTATGTATATATGTATATATAATATATAGATATTCATTACCTGTAAGTTAAAGATAAAGACCTTTAGATTTGGAGTCAAGATTATGTTTGAGATTGGATCTTTTAGAATGCCTACCTTTTTTTTTTTTCAGAATCCTAAACTGACAAAGAGAAACTTCAAATAACTGTACAGCAAAGGCAGTGAGGGGTCTGGTGGGGTCACCAGCCCAGGTGGTCCCTGTCACCCTGATATCATTGGCAGTGTTCTCCACCAAGCCTGTGATGTGAACTTGCTGTGCATCTCCTGGGACTGTGAGCTGCTGGGACTCGTACAGTGAGAGAGCATTGCTCACATTGATAACAATCTTTGCAAAAATCCCAGCTTGTGTGGTCCATGACACGCTGAAGCTGTCAGTAGTAATATTGCTAAGGATTAGTATTCCCAACTGTGGTTCTGACTCTGAAGGAAGGAACATGAACAGAAACAGAGAGAGAGAGAGAGAGAGAGAGAGAGAGAGAGAGAGAGAGATGGATGTTATTAGAGGAAGCTGTAGAGTTCTTCAGAATTGTTCCATAAAATTTGAATGTCTGTGTTTATCCAAATACTTGGAGGAAAAACAAATTGAATTTCAGGTAGTATGCATGTCTGCGTTTACTGTATGACTAAGAAGTTATTGACTTTTCTGCAGGTATTCATTTGTGTTCTTTTAAAGTGTAAGTGCTTTTGCAGTCATTTGTGAAGGAAAGTGAACTAGCCATCAAAAGTACAGATAGGACTCATATAAAAGATATTATGGCTACATTTTCCAAAATCTCTGAGGTCAAGATGTCCCAGGGAAAGACAACTTCCTGTTGAAGCATCCATCATAAACAGTAACAATTTTCGTTCACCATAAAGATTCACAGAGCACGCTTACCTTCAAAGGTTCTGATAAATTTGTTCTGTAAATAAATCTATGCAATCTTGTTTAACCCCAGAACTGCATAAGCTCATTGATCAATGGATCCTCTGTCTTAGGAATGGCTCTAAATTCCTCAATGAGCTGTTATCCCACCAAGAATACTTCAGAAAGTGTTTTTTGGGGGTGTTCTTAGTGTTCATCTGATGAACAAATATGGATGAACAAATTAAAGGCTAACATCCACACTTATGTGGAATTTCTTCAAGGGTGTTGGAAACTTAAATGTATGCATAATAGGAAAATTCATATCTTACTTCAAATGCTACACAAGTGAAGATGATTTTAATTGATAAACATCTAGTAGGTGCAAAATCTGTAGGAAAACTTAAAGTTAAGCATCAAGTTCCTAGATTAGGGAATTTGTTTAATGGATCCTTTGTAAAGAAAGAATTCTGCTGAGGTAAAACTTGTCTTGTTCCTTAAACAGTCAGTAACATGAGCAATTCATTGAATAAAATAGGCCTTCACAGCTGGCGCCAACGGAGATGTATGTGGGGTCAGACTCCTAGTCGTTTTTTTAAGTAATACGAATGCCAAGTAAGTCAAACCAGGTTGCACTTTACAGAGAAACAGTAGTCCTAGAAGACTGAACTATTAATAGAATTTAGGGTTGGAAAGAGGCAGACTATTTTTCCAACCTGGGAGTTGTTTTACTTCAGCTCCAATATTTGGAAATAAGAATGGGCTCATTTGAGCAATTTTTAACTACAAAACTTCGTGGGATAAATGATCTAAGGTCTCTAAGGGTCAGACCAGTCTGGCTCAGAAACAGCTTACAGCCACAGCAATGGGATGATTTTTCTTTCATGACAATTTGGGGTGCTGATGATACTGTAGGTTTTGCTACCACATTGGCAGTTTTTTTCAATCATGCATCAGTTCTTCATTATCTTTTGCTGTAGAAGCCATCTCTTGAATTAAAGAAGCAGTCTATAGTTCTTCTCATGCTACTGTAAGAAGACTGGCAGTGCCAACACATTCATCATGCAGATGGAGGGAGGGAGGCCTTGGTTCCTGAGGTTAGTGCTACCTTCATTCAACTCCCAGAGGATGCAACCACAGTGAAAAGTGAGACATAAGGCAAATACCAGAAAGAGAAGTCTAGTTAAGATTTGGTCAGTGTTCCACGCAGGCAAGGAACATTTTTCTCCCACCTCTTCTAACTCTTACAAACACTTCCTTGACATGTTGTCTGCTTCCAAGAAAGGCAGACATTTTTAAAGATTTAATGCTCTGAATATTCACCACATGCACTGTGATTTTGACAAGATGATGGATGGAAAGAAAGTTCTGGTGCTTTGGAACAGACAGTAGCAGGTGACAGTGTATGCTTGACAGAGTAGATGTCAAAAGAGAGCAGCCTACTTGTCAGGAATCCAGACAAATGAAAATCTCAAGAACAAGTTGGTTACTACTGAGTCTTGTTACCTTTTTTTTTTTTTTTTGGTTTCAATTTTACGTCTCTTAACATTTTAAAGGCAACAATACATAAAATCCTGGCAGATGGAAAGAGACTATAGATGATTTTACCCCAAACATGCAGGTATTTCTTTGAATGGGACACAGGCAAACTTTGATTAGAAAAGCCACAGGCAGATGAGAATGGGTACTTTCAGGAAAGATCATTTAAGAGCAGAGGAAAAGATGGTTTAGAAATTCAAACAAAGCAAGTCATGTTAACTCAATACAAACAGCAGCTCCAGATGGGAGTGGATATTTAGGAAAGAGTATTTAGACTACAAAATTCCTTTATTTGGGATGAAGTATATTTTAAAGCTTTAAAGTCTGATTAGAATGGTTTGTATCAAATTGAGAAGGATCTGGTAGAAGTAAGGGGATGAAAAAATGGCAGTAGCCAATCTTTAAACTGTTCTTCTGAAGGGATTCAATGGAGTCTAAGGAATCCCTAATGGAAGTTCTTGTGGCTGCATGGACTATCAGGATCTGAGTATGCTGCCTGCCTGTCAGCCTGTGCAGGTAAGTGTTGTAATGGCAAGAAACCTTGCTTGAATCTGAAGATGGCAGGGTTTCAGGATGACCAAGGATAGAGTATACCACCGTTGTTTGGTGATGATCAGCACAACTCACTTCTATAAGAAAACTATTTAGGGCAAGCTCTTGAGGTCATATTTGAGGCAGGAATATGGCTTAAGAAGAGAGTTGTATATCTAAGCAAGAAGATTACATATGGAAATATGTCCACCTAATTCACCATTATAGTCAATATTAAAACACAGAAGACTAAATCCATAAGGTTTTAGACTCTATCTTTCAGGCAAGAAATTGTTCTTTGTTGAAAACCAATTCAAACCAAGTGTACATGGTCGACTGATTTTTGTCCCCTCTCTTTTATTATACTTTAACATGAATGGCTGGGAACCAACTATCCCTGGGTCCCTTTTTATAGAGACTATCCTGATAACAGGTTGTAGTCTAAAACATCATAGGAATGGGGTCTTCATGAACAATTAGTGATCTAGGCAGAAGGTAATTTTGATGCTGTAAAGCCAATTCTTTTCTTGGGTTCCCCGAAACATGGACCCTCTTTTGTGAAATACATACATACATACATACGTGTGTGTATACGTACATATATTAGAATACATATATGTATATATATTCTAGTGTGGGGTGTGCTGATTTAGCTGTAAAGAGAAGGCATTGCTTCATATGTGCTAAGAATATTGCTTGAGTGGATAGAGCTCTCCTCCCTTGATTCATAGATGATTCCTTCTCACTGAACAACAGAAGTCATCTAGCACAGAACACATGCCATAGGACTACACATCCAGAGCAAGAACAGTTTGCTCCCTTTGCAGCCAGGTCCCTTATCTACACAGGACTATTATCTCTTTTTTGCTATGTGTGTCTCAATGTTCTGGACACGGCACATCTTTTCCTGTACAGCTGGTGCTGAGGTTGAGGTACTGTGGATGGTGTGACTACGTCCTGCTTATCTGACGAGTTACCTACTTTTGTTCTTTCTTTTCATTTTCCAAGCTAGAGAAATAAATGAGACAAAGCAGAGCACCATTGACAATTTCCTTAAATCACTAGGCTATTTGCGTATGAGGGTGTTTAAAACTCTAGGAAGAGAAAGATGCTAGGATAACCAAAAATGTCAATGTGATTGGAAGAGACATCTTTATAAGCCTGGGACAAATTTCATGATGATTTTGAAGTTAACAAAGGATAGAGTTCCTTTGTGCAAATTCTTTATGGCAACTTGGATAAAAATGTGGTCCTTAGAATGGTCTGCTGCTGATGAATCAGAGACATGGATTTATGCAAATGTACCATTTAGGTGGCTGTTGAAAGAGAGTTTTGTTAGACAATGCCACAGCCCAGCAACCTAGGGAAGATGATATTCCATAGCTTGTACCTTGGTGGCCAATGAAATGAAGTGGCTTCATTCTTCTGCGAGAGACTGTGGAGAGATAGTGACAAAAACCAGAGAACGCTCATGTACCTGTGGTGGCTGTGGTACTGATGGTTTTGGTACGGACGCTGGGAGCAATTCCAGAGAGGTAGACAATGAAATCAGTACTAGGTGGAAGCCCTGAGATGTGGGCAGTTCGTTCAGCACCAGATATATTATGTTCTGCTGTCTGCAGCAACCTATTGGAATCAACAATTTCAATAGTAAACGTGTCAAAGATCCCGTTGGTAGCTGTCCAGGAGAGATTGAAGCTCTCAGGAGTTATATCAGAAACATTTAAGTTTTCAATTTCAGGTTCTTTGGCTGAAAAACGAGAGGGAAGGAGGGAAAAAAAAAACAAATCAAGTTGATCAGTTATTTGGTTGTGTTTCGAGGTGGAGGTGGTTAATAGATCCATGCCTGGGGAGGAAGATCTGATGGTTCAGGGTTACAGTGAGACAAAGGGATGCTTCCATTGTCAATCAGAGTCAATGAAAGAGAAAAGGGTTTTATTAAGAGCAAAATGAATGAAGGAAGGTATGGTTGTTAGATTTTTCTGCTCTGCATTTGCCACTCATGATCAGGCCTGGCAAGACACTTCGGGACAGAAGATGAGCTGGCTGGTCTCAGTGGAAAGGCTTCATCTTAGCTGGACCTGCCTCTAAGAACCCTGCCTCAGGGTCATTGGCCACCAGTCAAAAGATATGAGGGTTGACAGCTTCCAGGCTCTTGAGCTGCACTCAGGGACCAAGATTACTTGGATTACTGCTTTAGCTGTCCTCTGCTTTGAGAGAGTGCTTATCTATCTATATAAATGAGTGCTAAATAATTCTGACACCATGGCCCTTCTTGGGTGGGACCTTGAGGTGCCTGATTTTGTCACTTGAAAGGATCCAACCATCTCTCAGGGTAATTCTTGATTATTTTTTTCATACTTTTGATAAGGGACAGGCAGCTGTTCTCATCATCTGTTAAAATAGCATGTTTTCTCTTACTTATGTCTGTGTGGGCCAAGAAGGCTAGTCCTGCATTGCCAGCCAAGACAGCTCAGACAACCCTTTTTAGCTAAAGAAAAATATTTTGCCTGAGAGATGTCCTGCCAGTGCTTTTGCTTTTCTGAGAAGTAGCAAGATAGCATGCAGAGGGTGCACATGGGAGGGGTTCGTAAAGCTAGTACAATCTATGTAGCAAGAAGGAAGACCCCTAATCCCAGATTCACAGAAAATTATAGCCTTTCCCTTTCATGGGCCAGCTCATCATAGACAAGAATGTTGGTAACAGAAAAAAAGAATACAGCTGGCATTCAAACCACGAGATCTGCAGGGAAGATCAGAAGTGGTGGGTGATTGATCGCTCTGCCTTCTGGGAAGGGATAACTTGTGGATGTCAAACAAGAGCCCCAGAGAAAAATCAGGAGAGCCTCAATTGTGATCTCTAGGCATCCTGAGCTTACTGTTCACGTGGAGGTTGCCTGTGTTTTGCATATGTGTCAGTGACAGTTCCCGTAATGAGTGAGGCAAAACTTCAGAGTTGTACTTTTGAATCAACAAAGATGTCATGGTTTTCTGTGAGAGTTTAGTCACAGTGACTATATAAAAAAGGGAGACAGTCTCATCTGGGCCAAGATTAGCCATGGAAAACAGGTTAAAGAAGGCTGCTCAGTTGGACAGATTCCCAGAGACCATTGGATGCTTTATAACGGGAATAGTGTGATGAGTAAATCAGAATGGATCCTGCTGTTGGGACTGGGAACTTGCCACTCAAGGACCAATGCATCAGGGCACAACTCTTGATTCACTGAGCAAAGTGGGGATATCAACTCTGTTATATTTATAGTCTGAGCTACTCATCAGACTATATGATGAGAGCTACTGAGTGTCCTTGCCACAAAAACAACATGCTTTTTTGGAACATTATACAGTCACAGACACATGATATTTGCTCTCTTTGGTGAACTATTTGGTAATTTGATGTTCTAGCAATGACTGCATTTGAGACAGTTGCCTACTGAAGGGTAATCAGTTCTCTTGTTCTGTTCACTTCATTTCAAAAATTGTTCATTGAGTGTAAGGACTGTAGGAGTCATCTCCACAAGGGATAAGTCAGCATCATTTTCAAACAGCAAAGGAGTCTCTAAATTAAATGATCTGTGCTCCAGCAAAACTTACATGTTGAGAGGATGGATTTTTGGTTTTCTGCTAGGCTTAGAGATGGGAGTTAAAACCAACAGGCTGGTTCTTCAAACAGAGGCCATCATGCAAACATGTCATTGCAGGGTTGGCCGGGTAAATCAAGAGAGTGGGTGTGGGAAGCCAGAAGCATCAGTATCTTACATAGCTCATCATTTCTGTGGCCAAGGCATTGGGATGATGGAACAGCTCACAGAGAGAGCTCTGAGCATGCATCATGCATGGAAAGGATTCAGCCATGGAGAAAAGCTAATTTACTTGCCATTTCTGAGAGAGAGAGAGAGAGAGAGAGAGAGAGAGAGAGAGAGAGAGACAGAAGGGAACCATGAGGACTGAGCATGGACATGCGGTGAGATACCTGTGGAGGTGTCAACAGACAGCATTGGTGTTCTATAGCCCTGGATCACCCCATAGATGGAGACTCTATAAGGAGTGTCAGGCTTGAGGCCTGGGATGTCCACAGCCCTGAGGCTGCCAGGCACTGTGAGGTTCTGAATGGCCTCCACATTGTTAGCCTCCTGCACCTGAATGACAAAGTGCTTATAGGCCAGATCATCTGTGGTCCAGTTGAGTGTAAGGTCATTCCAGCTGACCCCAGCCACGGATAAGCCTCTCAGCCGAGGGAGCTCCTCTGAAGAAGGCAGAGAAGTTTGTCAGTGCTGCACACCAAGCAAGAAAGCCAAACGTCCCACAACCCTACTCCAGGAGATCAGAAGGGGAGAAAAAGAACATTTTGTTTTGGTTTTGGTAACTCCTGGTCTCTCTCTGGTTTTTATATTTGTGGTTGCTACTCTGGTTATAGTTTTGTCGAGGAGTTGGACACAGTCAGAAAAGGAAAATTTGCATCATGCCTCCTTGTGTTCAAGTGAGCATGGACATGCGGTGAGATACCTGTGGAGGTGTCAACACCTTGTGTAAAGCATGGAAGTCTCTGGGAATGCACAGCCAGTGACTAAAGGGAACAGGGAACCTATGGGCTTGTGGAGGTGGATAAGGAAGTAGGAGTCAGGGTTTGGGGGGTCTACAGATACAGATATTGGCAAGCTTTGCACATCTTACTTTCTCTCTGAGCCTTCAGCTTTAAATAGACCTGACAAACAGCACGTCTCATTAGGTTCTGTGATTGCTTGATATTTATCAACATCTTCATATCATACATGAAGATTAGAAAAATATGTGATACATATCAGCTTAAAAAATAGAATCTGTTGATGTGTTTTGGAACACCCAGTCATGTGGGAAAGACTGAGCTGCCTCACTTTACCACTGAGGCTAAAGATCATCTTGTGGTTGGCTACCTGCTCTGTACTTGGGCTTCTGAAGCTGGCACGGTCCCACGTTCTGACAGGCATTATGGATTATCTCTGAGCTTTTCTCACCTTTTGAAGACATGGGGTTACACAACAGACTCTTGGCTTGGCCCTCACTCTCCCACCTTCCTAACCCTTGGCATGAGGCATAGCTGCATCACAAAGCAAGGCTGTGTGGAACGAACATGCTTACTTTTAATTAAGAGTAATTCTGTGTTGTCTAGTTATTATGCAAAGCAGGGCACACCATTAGTTTGTTTTACTTTGTAAGAAGGATATTTAGTGTGGTCAATTATTGCTGATTAAGAAAGTCTGATTTTGGAGTATGGAAAAACCTTACTGCTTTGGATGCAGTAAAATCTCAGCTTCTAATTGTGTGATTTGTTATGAGAATGTATATATATATATATATATATATATATAGTACTTTATTATATTCTGATAAATCCCATACATACTCATATATATAAATATATACATATATTCATTCTCTAGGTCCTGTGACTCTAGAGGAGTCTGAATAATACAACTGTGCACTTAATTGCTGTATGTTCAGCAGCACTGGCTAGATGATGGACACTTGGTCAAGTGCTTTCATTTCTTAGTGCACCCATTGCTCATAGCTGGATATTAAAGCAGGGATATTAATTTTGATTCAAAGATGAGAAAAGAAGGTCCAGAGTTGCAAAGCAAAACATCCAGAAATAATATTCAGAGTGTAATAAGGAATTCTAGCCCAGATCTGTTAAGTCACAGATTCATGTCACCTGCCAATCATATTCAGGTATGACCTCATACCTATGAGGAATTTTTCCTACTTCAGGGACAGTCAGACTGAAATATATCACATCTTTGGTTCAGAAGGACCATGTACCTCTACAGCAAGTGCTTTAGTGAGGAGGTCCCTGTCTTTGCCATGCAGGGTTCCTGTGTAGGGAATACCAGCTCTGAGGCCCACGATTTCCGTGGAGCACAGGCTACCAGGAATGGTGAGGTGGTAAACTCCTTCTGCCTTGCCAGCCTCCTGGACTCAAGTGATAAATTGGTCATAAATCTTGTCAGGTGTGGTCCAGTCCAATTTGAGAGCATTCCAACTAAGCCCAGTCACTGTGAGGTTTCCCAGACCTGGAACCTCCTCTGCACAAGGACATAGAGGGGCAGAGATACTAAAAAAGGGAACTGCACTCTGAGGTTCAGGTTGAGCAGGGTTTGGCTGATGTTGGGGTGAGCTGTTTGGTTAGTGCTGACTACAGATGCATGATTTACTACAATATTAAGCATACTCCAATTGTTGGCGCCAAAGCCAAGTGTTTCTTTCAGCCTTTGGGAATGAAAGGCAGTTTTTGGAATTGCTTAAAACTTCCATTCTTGACATACCAATAGGGCTATGGGACCCTCGTGAGTATTCTTAAACTGCAAACTGTCCTTTCAAGCTTTTTAGATATTATACTTGAAACGTGCTTTTCAGGAGAAGTCACCTCTCACTTTTGTAAAAGAAGAGTAGGTGGAATTTTCCGTGCAACAGGCTACTAGAGTAAGAGCAGGCCCTGGTCAAAAAAGGAATATGACTTTTGGAAAGAAGCAGGAGTGATTCACTGGTGTTCTCCCAACATGGCAGGGGGATAAACCCCATTTAGAGATTGGATTACTCTTGAGCAGAGACAAGGATTGGAGAAAAGAAGTGAGTCTGGAATACCTGTCAAGACTTCAACAGAGAGAGGGGCTGTGCTGAAGTCCTGAGTGACCCCTTGGATGACGATGAGATAGCGAGTGGCTTCTTTGAGCCCAGGCAGGTCCACTGACCTCAGTCCTCCAGGGACTGTGAGGTTCTGGACAGTCTGGGTTGTGTCAGCCTCTAGCACCTGAATGAAAAAGTTCTTATAGGCTCCTTCTGGAGCGGTCCAGTTGAGTTTGAGGGCATCCCAGCCCACCTCGGCCACCGTGACCTCTCCCAAATTGGGAGCTCTCCCTAGAGAAGGACAAAGAATGTGTGTTTAAACTTCATCATGAGATATAGAGAATCCTGAACACAAGGACAAGCATTATATCCCCTGAAAATATGACATTCGTTAGGTAAACATGCTTCATGTAACTTTTTAAACCTTGGAAAGCACAGAAGAAGGGTGTAGGGAAATATTTGTTTTCTTAGCTTATCAAGGAATTGTCCTAAATTTCAGAGAATTCAGGAATCAATTCTGTGGTTAATTTCTTTTTGACTTAATTGTCCCTTTATGTAGGGTCACCATCCTTGGTTTATGCGGACTCTCCCAGATGACAGATTCCATACAGCAGCAATGTGTGGCTTATGTAAAATGTTAAAGTGGCCTTGGAAGTGTGTTACTTGATGGCCCGCTATCCAGCATTAGACCCCGTATTACAAGATACTACAGCTTGCGGCTCAACAAGGCCATTCTACACTTAATGGTGTGTGATTATCCTCTGTCAGTTTCCTGTTGGGAAAAACAGAAGCTTTAGATACGAAGGTAGACAGTACCTGTGGAGGTCTCAGCAGAGAGCATTGGTGTTCTATAGCCCCGGGCTACCCCATAGATGGAGACTCTATAGGGAGTGGCAGCCTTGAGACCAGGGACTTCTGCAACCCGGAGGTTACCAAGTACTGTGAAGTTGTGAGCAGCCTCCACCTTATTGGCCTCCTGCACCTGAATGACAAAGTACTCATAGGCCATGTCATCTGCAGTCCAGTTGAGTTTGAGGCCATCCCAGCCAGCCTCAGTCACGGTGAGATTTTCCAGGGAAGGTACTTCTTCTGAACAATAACAGAAACAAAATCAGTTATACTGGTCCTCAAGTAATTGTCTTTAAAGAACGCAGCAAATCTGTTGGCCAAGGCGATAGAGTCTGTACCAAGCTGCTGTCACTGTATCCCTGGGTGGTGCTGTCTCCATAAAATACAATAAGTAGGTTAGTACAGTACTGATTGTGCCTTTGTATAGTTGAGTTTTCTTCTGGAAATATGGTTTCCTATTGATAACTGTCCTAGAGAAAACTGGACACATGTGTTAGCAAGGATCCATGCCTCAGTATCCAGTTGGCAAGGTGGTTTGTATTACAAGGAGCTAGCCTTAGCTGGTCTTGGGCCTTTTTCCAGCACTCTGAATTTTTGCAGCCCCTTAGATCTGCTTAGATTTCTTTTCTCTTTGTGCTGCCTCGACCTTACCTAGAAGGTCTGTTATAGCTCAATTTGGACTTTTCTGTTTCTGGGTTTTAGATCGGTTTTCACAAACCACTTCAGTACAGTAGCGATAAGTGAGCACTACTGGTAAGGTTGAAGTGAGACAGGTGATATGCTTCTGAAATGTCATTCCTTGGGAATTGGAAATAAGACAAATGGGATCTGGGAGAAGCAATTTATTAGGCTTTAATAGATCCTAGTAAATTGCTTTAATAGAGCATCATCTTTGTCTCCACAGCACAAAATTGTGGCACATTCTCTCTTGTCTGAGTCTGCCTTAAGGAAGTCATCTGCCTGGGCTGAGTTTAAGTGGACTCCGCATGACCTACAGACAAAGGATCTCTCTGGAAACCTATCCTGAAAATGGAAGGGTAGGAACTGCCTTTGTTCCTTAGAAAAAAACAAGTCATTTTTTCCTGTTTACATGGCTGCTGATTTCAAATGAGCTCTATATAACCATGAAAACAATCTTTTAACTTGAAAATGCTAGCTTGCGAATTGACAGAGGTCATTTATTCAGCAGGGAAAACCCATTGCTTTTATAAAATCTATTTCATTCAAGTTTTCCAAATTATCTCATATTACTAAAGCTACAGTATTTTAGTTTTTTTAAAAATATATTTTGACCTAGAACACAAGTACATAAACTAGGCCACTGCTGGCCTGATGCCTAGTTTGAGAGTCAGAAGGCTCATATAATTTTTACACTTAAAATCATTGGTTAAAAAAAAAAATCCAAAGAATGACATTTCATGATGCATGGAAGTCAAATGAAATTCCGATTTTTGTGTTAGAAATGGAGTTTTAGTGGAACAAAGCCACCTTTTTCTCTTCTACATGGCTGATGACTGCTTTTGGGTTGCTGGCTAAGTAAGTGTCACAGAGACTGTGCCTGACACCTGATCCTGAACTACAGTCTATGGATTCTTCTTTTTTTGTTGGTTTTATTTGTTTGTTTGTTTGTTTTTAATTTTTGAAGACACAGTTTCTCTATGTATCAATAATGGCTGTCTTGGAACTGGCTTTGTAGACCAGGATGGCCCGAACTCACAGAGGTTTGCCTGCCTCCGCCTCCCGGGTGTTGGGATTAAAGGCATAAGCCACCCTCACCCAGTTTATGGATTCTTCTTTTAATCCAAATTCATGTCTTGGAGCACATGTCCATGTTTTTAATCACCCACACATGCTTTCATGAGGAGGGAGATCTCCAACTCACAGTGATACATATGGATTTGGGAGAAATGAAGAGGTCAGTTACCATTAAACAGTCGTGGCCTTGTGAGGCCAGAAACAGGGCCTTCTGTTAGTAAATCCTTGATGTTGGGGTTTAAGCCAGCTCAACCCTCAGCCTGTGTGCCTTTCTCAAGTATTCTAAAAGTCCCAGGTGTAATGAGATATAGAGTAGGATGATACCTATGCAAACAAACAAACAAACAACAAAACCAACCAAAGAAACAAAAAAAACCCAACCAACCAACCAACGAACAAACAAAACCTTTTCATTTTCCTCTTTGCTTTTCTTTTTCTTCTCCTGTTGTCCAAAACCACTAATCAGAAACTTAGCTTGGCATTGAGAATTTGTTCCATGACAAGAAGGAAGTCACCACCTTTCCTCTCTAGGTATTTATCTTAAGCCTTATCTCTCTCTAATTGTGACATAAATCATATTGTTGTCCATGAAAAGGATTTCAGATGTGAGGCTGCACACAGTGTAGGAGAACTGCTCAGTGAGGATGAAGGAGGAGATTACAGTTCGGCACAGGTAAAGCTGTTAGAGTGGCCACAGGCACAAAGAGAGGAGGCGCGGCACATTAGAGTAAGGCTCTTCCTGTTGACACTCATTTCATCCCTGGACTTCAGTGTTTGCTTGTGTCCCTGATGCTCCAGCTTCCTGACCTGTGCTTTACCTCTTCCCACAGTTGAGAGAACTGCCCCACAATGCTGCTTCCATCAGTGAACAGCAATAGTTGTGGTGCTCAGCTTCCATCTAGCTTGACTATCTAGTCTCCTGCCTTTTCCCCTTCCTTCTCAAAGGCAGATCAAGTTAGATCTGTGGCTTGTTACATGGGAGTGTTGTGTGGTCATTTCTACAATGGATGCTCTTGACACACCACCTTGACCTGACCACCAAACACGTGCGCAGATAAGTGGAAAATAGAACTTCCATTAGTAGACGAGTGACAGAGAAATGAGATTTATGGGAGAAGGGTGGAGGGGTATGCTGAATAAAGATGCAGCAGGCAATTGTTGAAGTGGGGACTGGGAATCTGTGTGTAAGTGCTGACTCTTCATTTCTGGGGTAAATGACGCACTTGTGGGCTCACTGAACCAGCAGCCAAGGGTTTCCATTGTCTACTTGCACCCCAGCTTTCCTGGCGAGCCATGATGATGAAAAGGCTATTGTCACTCTCTCACAGCTGTGCTTTGGAGTCTACCCTCTGAGTAATGTCAGTGGGCCCAGGAAATCAGAATTTCCAAATCTCGTGTTGTCTGTGCTCGTGGTGGGCTGAGCAGCTGCAGTGAGGAATTTCTGGCCATGTCTTCAGCCTGCCAGATCCCCACCATTGTATAGGTGGTGGTTTCCACTGGCCAGAAGGATGCAGAGCCCAAAGCTCTTTGTGTGTGTGAGAGTGATTCTCCCACAGCAAGAGGGAGGGTCAGTGCAAGTCCGAAGACCACATGATGTTTCAAATGGCTGCAAATTCATTTTCCAGAGACAAAATGGTTGAAATATAGTCTTACCTGCCTAGAAGCTTTCTGGTGATTTTCAGGAGCTATTAAGAATAAAGCTAAAGTGCCCGAACATCTGTGCTTTGCAGATGTCCTCATGAAGAACAGCAGAGCTATATCCTTTGAGTTTTGGTTCCATCTTTCTCAAAGTGCAGTGCACTGCTTCTAGTATCTCTATGCTGAATATCCCTCGATGCTGTCTGTATGATTCTTAGCATGTAATCACAGTGCATTAAATCAGTGTGCATACTTAGAAGGATAAATATTTGAATAAACTTTAGTCTGCTCCATAGAAAATCAAAATGGTAAATCGGAGCAAAGTGTTCTGTAATATCTGAAGCTGTGGTTAGAAACAAAATTTCATTTTTCTGTTTCCCAAATTCATGTGAGACACTATTGAGCTTTGGATATTTGCTTCATGGTCATTGGCTTCTGACTATTGTCCTCTTTTATGTCTCTCATTGCTCACAGTGAATTCATAGCCTTGGCTTTAGGCAGAGTTTAGTAGATGAAAATGCAAAGGCAGAAAGAGAAGAGGCAAATTTGAAAGGAGAGGAGAGGATGGTGTAGTTGGGAGGAGGGAGAGGGAGAAGAGACCATGGCTAAAACACACTGGTTTTCTTCTGTGCTGAAAGGGAGCATGCCTTTCTCCCTCCCCACCTTTATTTTATCTCTCTCCTTCTCTTCCTTCCT
>CAJQZJ010033958.1:1635873-1657058 GCA_907164525.1 Lophiomys imhausi
GTCTTGGAGGGTGCTAAACAGCTGCTAACATACAGAAGGACAAAAAGGAGAAAACAAAATATGGCAACACTGGCCCCAGAGCAGCTGGATCTTCACAAATGTTTGTTGTGCTCATCCTGAATTTGGTTGTGTTCCAGGCTCTGCAGGCACAGCAGACAAAGGAGATTGTCCCTACATTCTGCTCATGGGTGGGAGGAAGTCAGGGACAATGAGGTTGTTACTGAGCATTCTCAAGTCAGTAAGTGTCCAGGGAACATTGGAGCAGCAGCAGGGGTGGGAAAGGGTGGGTACTTTTCAGTGTATGCAGAGGATGCCCCTTTTTTGAATAACACTTGAAATGGATGAGAAAAGAGAATGATAAATGGAAAACAGGGATAGGGGTATAACAAAAGGTCACAGGTCTGGTGGTGGAGGTAGGCTCAGGGAACATACAGGGTGACTGCCATGTGATGGCTAAGGGTATAAGTAGTGGAAGCTAGGCCAGATAGGCCAGACTCTGAATGGCCACTCAGCGCATGGAAAGGTGCTGTCATGTACGATTTTGATTTCTTGTGGAGCAAGCTAGTCACACAGGTTGTGTGACTGGTGGAAAGACTAACCATGCTTCCAATGTAGTGCCAAGTCACAGAAGAGGTCTACACTACTGTGGCTGGAATATGCGGGTTCCTCAAAGTAAACACATGAGGGGCACCAATTCACCACTTTCCCATAATGTCAACAAAGATCAGAAATGTTATCTTGCCACATCTACCTTTGACTCTAGAGATGCATGGCTGAAGTTCTGTCCTTCTGGGGATTGAACTAAGGACTTTAGGAAAGAGAAAAGAGGAGAGGGGAAGAGGGGAAGGGAGAAATGAGGAGAGAGGTTTCTTCTTATATTTCTGGTTCGCTTTTTATCCCTTGGCACATTATAATAATTATTGAAGTTGAGCTATAAGTTCTAACTCCTTTTGATTCTATTTCTCTACCTGTGATTAACTTTTCTTTCCAAGCAGCCCTGATGGCATTAGTGTCCCACAGCTCAGTGAGGAGTAGTTTTCACTCTTCACAGAATTAACCACTGTGTTTATTTCACACTTGACTAGAGACTGTTCTTTTGTCTCACCAATCTCTCTATTTTCCTTAACAGTAACCGTGATTAACAGGGACATGTTCTGATAGGAGACTAACCTTCTCATATTAGTTAAGAATAGCCAGGGGGATTTAGAGAAAAACGATTGACGAAACCTCTAGAAAGAACCATGGTTTTGAGCTTTGACTCTACATCCACTCTGCTGCCTAGAACATGAGTGTGATGATGGCATTGCAGCATTGCGTTGTGCCATTTGAGAATGGGAGCCAAACTCTAAAAATGGTGGAATAGAAAGACAGAACCAGCCTGGATTTGCAACAATTTGAAATCATTATGCTCCGTCTTGTACTACCTGGTGGCAGATCCATTTAATGGTGGGAACTGACATTTGAGAATTCTATTGTATTTATTTGAAGGTATTAATAAGTAACACAGGCCCTGTGAGACATTTCTAAATTGCCCCATTGTCATTCTCTTTCAGATTACTGAGGCTCAGCTGGATGGCATCTGTAACCCCCAGGCCTCCTGATCTCTTTATTTGACTGCATTCTCTGACATTTTCAGCTTCTAGTTTTCTCCAAAGACTCTTAGAAAGAGTGTGGAAATCAACTGGGTCATGATGATCATGTGACACATTTTTTTCCTCAAACATCCGCACAGTATAATGTATGCAGCAATTGCCTAATACGTGTGTGCTAAAGAAATTGGAAGCTAATACTACTGCCTGCCAAAATTCAAAGGAATCTTGAAAACTTATGGCTAAAATTGACTGTGTCATTTTTCCTATAGGAAGAACCATTTGTATCCCCAGATTCTCACTCTGGGTCAGTCCCTGAAGAAATGCCAGGAAAGAAGATCAGTGGGTGAGCAGGCTAACAGAACTGGAAGGGACCCAGGATAAACCAGGGAGAAGAACCAGGAGCCCCTTCATGACTAGAAATAAAGGAAGGTGAGAAGGGCGGTGAGCCAGGCTCCGGACCGGACCTAGTGCAGCTCTCCTGGGCTGCCTTGAGGAGAGCAAGAGACCTGGAATAAAATACTCCAAGGAAGATGTTCAAACAGTGACTCCCAACATCCTGGGCATCTTTAAAACAATGAAAAGTAAAATTGTTATTAGATTAAAGAAGAGAAATAAGGAATTTAAAGAGTTGCACTCTAAAATTAGACAGCAACAAGAGACAAGACAGACAAGCACAGACCCTGGTCTCCATTCTCCTAGTTAGAAATGTTTTAAAGTCAGGCTTTCCTGGTGAGGGAACTTGGTGCAGTCAGCTGACGGATGGGAGGAACAGTCATCCTTTATGAAGGACAATGGAAGGTGCCATTTCCATGTGGCAGAGAGGGCTTCATGAGGAGAGAAAGGAGCACGCTTCTGCTCTGGGCATCACATTCCAGACTAGCCTGCCTCACTCAAAGCTCTGCCACCCAGAGTTAGCAGAGGGTTTGGGGGAGCTCATGGTGACCTACCTGTGGAGGCCTTCACATGTGCAGGCTTGCTCTTGTGCCTGCCCTTCTCAGCAGTGAGGAGGACAGTGTATTCTTGCCCTGGCTCCAGGTCTGTCAGGACATGGGTGGTGGCATCCTTTGGCAGCTGGACCTCCATTGACTGGCCCGTGGGGAGGCTGTAGTTGAGCCTGTAACGATCAAACTTGGCCAGTGGTGTCTTCCAGAATAAAGTCAGACTGTCTTGTGTGGTTTCAGACACCTGAAAGTCCTTGGGTGGGTCAAGTTCTGTAGAGAGAATCAGGAGGGGTCTGCTTTAGGCTGCAAGGTACAGGGGCTTCTGGAGCTGATTCTTCCCTGAGGAGTCATGCACCTGCAGGACAATAATCTCACTGACCTCTCCTTTGACAGACACACTATCCTTTGGGATTTGGGGAAAATTAAAAATAATGTAGTGGTTTATCCAAACTATGAAATGGTACTTAACCAAGTATTTCATTCTGTCACTTCCAAGAGACAGACTGTTGGTCTCAATATTGCTAAAGGACAAAAGCCACTTTTAAGACAACATGTCATTTTGCTATGGACTGTAGATTGTGTCCCCTTAAAACCAACATATTGAATCCTAACGCCTAAAAGGATGCCATTCAGATGTGGGGATTATCAGCAGGTTCTGTGGTTAGGTTCAGTAGCCTAACAATAGAGACCCTAGAAAGACCCTAGTCCCTTCTGTCACCTGAAGACATGCAAAGACAGACATCTCAATGGACAAGACAGAGTGTCCTCAATAGGCACCTTCTCAGCCCCAAGACTGTGAGACATTCTTTTTCTTCATATACCTGGTCTAAGGCATTTTGTTGCAGCAGCTGAAGTAGACTGTTAAGTTCTGCTTATTTAATATATGTGAAATGGGAAAAATTACAGCATGATGAAGGATGCGAAGTGAATGTCCAGGGTTATACATAAAGGACAAGGCCATTGTGGGACAGTCCAATGTGGGTACTCAGGATGCAATGTAATGATCCTGAGTCCCTGTTGTCCATGCTTTTATGAACCTACATGTGATGAAATGCCCAGAACTAACACACACACACACACACACACACACACACACACGCACCCCGTATGTCCAACACTACTGAAATCTAAAGCGAAGAGATTGTATCGAGTAGTGGAATTATTCTGTATTTATCCAATCTGTTACTTGGAGGAAAACTAAGTGAAGGGTACAGTAGTGTCTCTGAGTGATGTCTTATTAACTGTATGTAATACACCTATCTCAAAATCACAGTGCATATATATATATTATAAATATACGTATATAAAGATGATGCATGTATAGGGAGAGTACTCAATTTTGCATCCCAAGGAAACCCCAGGAAGTCTAACCTAGATCTCATACACACCCCTGCCTCTCCTCTCCTCACAGTGCCTGGAGAGGTCCAGTGGAAGCTGGTGGGATGCAGAGGGGAAGTTTTCTTTGTGATCTTTCTATGGATTTTAGAAAACACTTTAGGAAAGAAGCAATGATCCCCAATCCTTTAGCCCTAGCTGGTCTTCACTTAGGGTTGGCACTACAGGGCGTGATAGGAACCATAGGGCTGCACTATATATATGGTTACTTAAATATCTTCTCGATGGAGGTATTTTCTCAGGTGCCAAGGGAAAAAACTCCATATATGTACCAGTTAAACTGGCTTATTTTAAAGGAGTAGGTTGACAGAATAAAAATATAGGCACATTATAGAGTGTGATTCCAGTTTTTCTTTCAAATTCCTTATTCTCTTTCCTCTATAGAGAGCTCTGTTAGGAGAGTTCAGTTGGGAGTATGCTTATGTTTCCTGTTCTTGTTTTTAAATGTAGATATCTGGGCTCCAAAGTACTAGAGGCCCATTTCTCCTGTGGCCTCCAACTTTACTTTGCAAATATTTTTTTTTTTTTTCTCATCAGCCTGTCTTGCCCGCTCAGTCCACTCAGTCTACTTCAGCAATGGTGGGAGTCTCTTGTACTTCACCTGTGGCAGCATTGATGGTTGCTGGGTCGCTCTCCTTGTCTCCCTTCACAGCAGAAACACCAACCCCATATTCAGTTCCTGGCCTCAGACCTGAAAGAGATTGTGTAGACTGGGATCAGCCTAGAAGAGGGCAGGCTCTCGGAAGATTATAGAAGTGACCCCAGACTGCATCCTGGCCAGTTTACCCATCACCTGTTATTAACTAACTTGATGGAGTTACAGTGAGAGGAACAGATGAAATCTGGGCTGGTTTTGTTCTCCCTGGAGAATTGCAATATAGGAACATATGGCAGCATCCTCCTGTCCTTTGGAGGGCCTCTGTGGTACAGGATTGGTGGATCAGAGCTCACCTGTGAGTGTGGTTTTGGTTGTGGCTTGCTGGCTCTTTGGAACATCTATTTCAGCGTGGTCACCTCCAGAGATAGGTGCGTATTTGATTCTGTAACTGTCAATGTCTGCCTTGACATTCCTCCACTCCAACGTGATGCTGCTGTCTGTCTGTGAGACACGGCGGAGATTCCTGGGAGCATCCAGGCCTGGTAAGGAAAAAAAAAAAAAAAGGAAGACTGGCATTATGCCAGGTGCAAGTAGAGTTGGAGAATTTGACATTTCAATCAGAGATTCGAAAGGCACCTGCCAATGAGCAGAAATGCCAGAATTCCCCCACAGCCCCTCTCTTGGTAACTGATACACAAACTTAAACAAAGGCCTGGCTCCTTTCTTAAAGACTGGAATGTGGCATTTTAATCAGCTGCATTTTTTTTCCATTTTCTGTGTCTGAAGAACAATACAGAGTCCCCAAAATAGGATTGGGGGTGAAACACTGCTCTGTTGAATCAATGTACTTTTAATAACTTAGTGCTGATCACCGAGTCCTTACTAAGCTCCTGTGAAGTATGTATGGGATATCTTGAAGTAATGCCATTTGCTAAAGTGTCAGACAAATGCCTGTACACACTGCGTTATTAAATTTTAGCCAGAAATTTTGTCTGAGAATATCAAACTGGCCCCCCCCTTCTCTTCTGTCTTCTCATGCTCTTTCCTCCATGCCTTTCTCTCATACATGCACACATACATGCACATATTCACACATGTATGTGTGTGCCTGGGTATGTTTTAGAAGGTTAGTTAGACCCCTTTTCTTTGAAAAAGTCACCAATTAGTGCTTAAAATAAATACACAGCAGTAGAAAGGCCCTCTTGACTCTCTTCAGTGTCGCATGAGCCTGGAGGAGTCATGGGCAGGATGGGGAAGAGCTCTTGGTGCTCTGCTCTTCCACACGCATCAGCAGGGCAGGTCTCACCTGTGGTGAAGGTCTCTTTGGCAGGGTTGCTGGCCATGTCCACCCTGCGGGAGATGAGGGACACCTCATACTCTGTGTCAGGCCTCAGGTTCCCGATGGAGTACTGGTTGTCCTCATGTGTGAGGTCGATGGTGGTGCGGTCTCCAGGCACATCCTTGATGCCATAGGAGAGCTCGATGCTGTCAATCTCAGCCAGGGGCTTGAACCAGGTGATCAGTGCTGTGGTGTCTGTGACGTCTCTCACCTCGATGTGGCTGGGGGCGTCCAGGCCTATGACCAGCAAGGAGAATAGCGCTTCAGAGGTCAAGGCCGACAGAAAGGGTTGAGCATGGGGGGAGGGCTTTGGAGCAGACCATGGTAGACATTTGGTTCATAATGACTGCTTACTTTCTTTTGCCCTCAGTTTCTGCCTGGCAAGCTTCAAGGAGGGACTATGATATTTACCTGGAGGACTTTGTGTTCCTTTTTCAAGTAGTAAAACAGCAAAAGCCTGTAAAGCATCTAGAATGGAGCCTGGCACACAGCAGACTGCAAGTGCATGATGAAAGCCTCTCCTTAGGTGGTGTTACCACAGCCATTACTGTTAGCAACTACCATTCTCAGTCACTGAGGAAATGTGTGTGTGTGTGTGTCTGTGTGTATATTTGTGTGTGTATTTCTGTGTGTGTATTTCTCTGGGTGTGTGTATGTCTATGTATCTCTCTGTGAGTGTGTATCTGTGTGTGTCTGTGTATGTCCACGTGTGTCTGTGTGTGTATGTCTATGTGTATGTGTCTGTGTGTATATCTCTCTGTGAGTGTGTATCTGTATGTTTGTGTGTATCTCTCTCTTTCTCTCTCTCTCTCTCTTTGTGTGTGTGTGTGTGTGTTACATGCACATGCACAGCCCACATGTGGAGTTTAGAGGAAAACTTCTGGGGCTTGATTCTCTCCTTCCACCATGTGAGACCTGGAAATTGAATTCAGGTTTTCAGGCTTGACGACAAATCCCCTTCCTCTAGCTGAACCATCACAGCAGCCTCAAAGTCATTTTGACAGAAAAGAACTAGGGCAAAAATCATTACTATTTCAAGCCTTGCCTGTTTTTGTCCTCATCCTGGCTGTTCCTGTGTCATCCTGTTAAACTCACTTCCTGGCCCATCCACCTGGGTTTCATGCTTCCTCATCTTCTAGCCTCTCCAGTGCTGTTCCTTTGCGTCACCTCCTGAGGTTGCTCTTCTCCTCTAAGCCTTTCCTGTCAATCCTTTCAACTGTCTGTAATACATCACAGCCTAGACAGGAGCTTCCTTTACCAATGTCATAACCAGGTACACACATCATCCTCTCTGTAGCTGCTAACTGCTCTGAGAGAGTTTTGTGGTAGAACACTTGTCTCACCATCTTGTCATAGATGTTTTTACAGTTTGGATACATTTAGATTGGGTCATTCACTCACTCACTCTCATTCATTCATTCATTCATTCATTCATTCATTCAGAAAAGGATGCTTGGCATTTGTGACCCTCAGGTCATCCTTGGCATTTAGTGTGTGCTTCTTATCTTTAACAGCAGTTTAGTCTATGCTTTTGCAGTATCAGTCTTATAAGTGCATATGAACAGAGGTAGCTGGGATTGATGCAGAGTATGGGAAGAGGATCAATTTTTGATAGATTGTGAGGATGCTGCATGGTCCATTTTTGAAGTCTAAGTGGTTATGTATTAACTAGTGTTAAATGAATCCACAAAATACATCATGAAAATGATGCCATTACATGGGCAATGACACTGCCTTGCATTCTTAGGCCTGTCAACCACAAAGCCACTGGAACTACTAAGGAGGTTAGGGTGTGGTTAAGGATACCTATAGCCCCGCCTTTGGGTTCCTGGAATAGTGAAGCCTGATGTCATTCTGTGCTGACCATGATCTGTGGTGTTGTGTCCCCTATGCCTCGCTCTGAAGACAACTTCACGAGAACATGCTATGATCCCAGTTTTCTAAATGTTGAATGTAAGGCTTAAAGAAGTGGAACATTCCAAAGTGATAGAGAATGGTAAAGAAGGAACTTAAACTTCAGACCACCACACTCTTCACCTTCATAGGATGATGGACCTCTTCAGCATTTATGTGTCCAAAATTATCACAATAAACCTTAAGTGAGTTGCCAGAGAGAAGGAATCAAACATGTTTTGCACCAAAAAAGCGAGGGTGCTTCATTTAATTCTGGAAAAATTCTCAGAAATACCCACAAAAGGAATAGCGAAGTGTATGCCCATCATTGTTGGTATTTACATGTTCTGGTACTTCAAAGGTTGAGTGTTTGTCCATTAACAAGCAGAACACAAGGTAGCCAAGCCTCAAATCTGAGTTAAGGAGCAAAGGGCTGGTAAAAGAAATGTCATTTGTCTCTTCAGCGTGCTTTCCTTACAGCGGATAAGCATTGCCTTGATCTTTTCCCTGCCTTACTGGTGATCTAATGATTTTTTTTCCTGTCAGTACCTGCCTCATACCTACCACAGAGAGCTGTTGTCAGGATGATGGAAAACGTGTGCTTATGAAAGAGATGGTCCTATGAACTAGCCCTGAGCTATGCAAAATGTGCAAGTATCTAAGTACAAGATGTTCCTTCTTGTCATTCATCAACAGATTTACCTTTCCCAGTAACACCCTGCCAACAAGAGTTGATTTCTCAAAGAGCTGGTACATCTCTTCTCTTGAAGAAAATAAGATGTTTTCTTACTAAATGTCAGTGCGGGATTTTTTTCTCTATTCTTTCTTTTCTTTTTTTAAAAAAAAAAAAAAAAACAGTTTCCAGTTAGAACAATTCTAAATTCAGTTATACCCCATTGAAATCTCTTGTGTTAAGTTCTATCCTACCCCAAGAACTTCTAAGGACATTAGTCTCAAGTGAAAGCTGTGCGTGTGTGTGTGTGTGTGTGTGAAAGAACGTGTGTGTGTGTGTGTGTGTGTGTGTGTGTATGTGTGTTTGTGTACTCACAGAGTGTGTTTGTAGGCCAGAGGTCAACCTTAGGCATCATTCTTCAGGGCCAGTCCACCTTACATTTTGAGATAGCTAGCCTTGACCTGGCCAGCAAACATCAGAGACCCTTCTTCCTCCACTCCTCAGCTCTGGATTACAAGCATTTATCTACATAGGTGCCCATGTGAGTGCTGTGACCTGAGCTCAGATCCTCATGTTTGTGCAGCCTGTTCTTTTCTGACTGAAATATCACCAGCCCTTTAAGTGAAATTTAATTTAGGTTTCTATTGAGATATGCAGTCAATATTCTGCAAAAAACATAGCATAGTCAATGCTGGTAAAGGTTCTAAAGGCAGCTGGGCTTAGAGTCATGGCCATGACTGTCTGCACTGCATGGGGTTAGTGACTCAACTTCTCCAAGGCTTGATCAGTACTCTTCATGCACGATACCATGTTTATGTGCCTTGCCTCTGTCATGGGAGACTTGGCATTAGTATTAAATGAGTTGTTGTGATAGAGGGCCTTGTGATAGTCTCAATGACTTCTCTTTTGGCATCTACACAGTCTCTGTGAATGTGACTTTGAGGCACTTTAGAGGGGATGCATCTGTTTCTCTGTCTCTCACATGTGAACTGGCCTGAGAATTTGCTCTGACAGTAGTGATGGAAATGTCAGTTTTGAGTCTACTCAACAGTCATGCACACAGGCCCAGGCAGACTTGATGAGATCCCACAGAATAGAAAATAGCCGTCTTGTTATTTTGTTTTGTGGTTTCTTGTTTTGTTTTGTTTTGCTTGTTTGTTTGTTTTTTTGGAGACAGTGTCTTGCTCCATAGCTTACATTATCCTGGACCTCAATATGGAGCCCAGGATGGCCTTGGACTCATGCTGATACTCCTGTCTCAGCTTCCAGAGTGCTAGTATTACAGGTGACTATCTTGACTGGCACCATTCTATGCCAGGCTGTCCCAGTTCACAAAGATGAATGAGTGGTCCCAGTCAAGGAGAAACATCACACAGCTGAGCCCAAGGCCAAATCACAAACCTGCAGAATTACCATTTAAGGCACTCCATATGGACTTTGTAATAATAAGCAAAATTTTGCTGATACAGATGCTGTGTCAGAGGGCATGCTATAAGCCAAAAGGTACAGTGAGATCCAGCCAGCTCTATCATGGCTCTTGGCTGATACTCACGGGTTGTGGTCACTTTCTTCAAGCCTGGTCCTCGGGTATTGTTTTTCACAATGTGCAGAGATATTTCATATTCTTGGCCAGGAGCAAGGCCAGTCTGGCGGTAAGAAGTCTCTGGCCGCCTCAAGCTTTTGGTGATTTCTCCTTCATCTTCTTTATTCTGAAAGATATAAGCACAGTGCTAAGACTCAGAGGCAGGGACAACCCTGCTCTTCCATGCTTCATTCATTTCTGCATTTTGTTTCAGTTATTCATTAGATGCCTCCTATGTACCTCAGGAGTTACATGCTTCTTCCCATGGACACTTACACTTACCCTGTCCCTGTTAAATGGCCTAATGTGAGAGCCACAGCTCAACCCTTCCTTCTATATGTCAGCAGTCGACATCAGAGAAGTTGGTGGATTGTATCACAGTCTCACAGAGAATTGGGAACAGGGCCTGGGTTACAACTTGATTTACCTGTTTTTTTGGGGCTTAGGGAGATCTACTCAAATTTGAGACCTGGCAGGAGGTACTATATGAGACAGATTGGTTTTGTTTCTGTTACTTCCAAGTAGAGATTTGTAAGTTGGCACCTATAGATTCCTTGACTCGCGTTTGTCTGGACTCTCCTCAGTGCTATACTTTTTCACTTATTAACAACAGGGGGAAAAATCAACATCACTTAAAATATGTATGCGAACACACAAAGTGGTAGTGTCCAGTCTTCCAGCCAAAGCTAAGAAAATTGAGGTACATAAAATCTGCAGGAACTTTTGACCACTTTGCAGATCCTCCATGTCAAATACTCCTCCTCCATGGAGATTCTCACCATATTCCGGAAGATGATCTCCCATGTTTCAAAAGCAATGTCTAGAGGATCCCACTCGACTTCCACCGATGTCTCCTTGATAGACTTGAATTTTAGGCCTTCAGGGGCAGGCAAGTCTGTAAGGAACAGCACAAATGGTATGTAAGAAGGGCAGAAACCTTGGTAGAGGCCACACAGCTATGGATCCACTAAACCTGTGATGGAAAACTGTCACTTTGAGGCTGGTAACCAAATCTCGGGTCTACTTAAAGGCTCTGCTGGCATGCTGTGTACTATGAGAAAATGTGAAAATCTCTGCTAGGACCAGCTACGTGATTGCTTTTTTACAGTGTCATATGGTTGTACTAACAAAGGATGTATAGGGTTTGGAATCAGAAAGACCTGGACCAACATCTAACTCTACCACTGATAACATTGTGACCTTCAGCAAGGCTTACACAAAGCCCTGAGATCATTTCTCCTCCTGGGAGAAGGTGGTAACCGTGTCTGCCCTTGGGAATGCACCAAGCACTGAGTGATACATTCCCTGAAGTCTGCTGGTCTGGCTCTTGGCATGCAGTCACAGTCAGTAAGGAGAGGCCAATGTTGTTATTACTAAGCAAGTAAGGGCTGGTTTCTAGCCACAGCTTGCTTTTCAGGCATGAAGGTAATTACACTGTCTCTTAAAGGAACAACTGGAAACAGACAGTGAGGTCGAAAGACTAGAACTCCATACAATGGTGGGAAGACGGTTAAGATCTAATCTCCCAAGACTGCCCAGGCTGAAATCCAACTCCAGCTTTGTTAGCTGTAGGATTTGAGAGGAGTTGATAAACTATCTGCTCTCGGTTTCCTCATCTGTGCATGGGGTTAACAATTGCTTCTGTCTCATGGGGTGAAATGTGTTAGTATATATTGAGCATTTAAAACAAAGTGTTCATAGTGGTACATAGCTGAGGCAAGATCAAGTGAGTCCACACAGAGTCCTTTGCCTACTCACAGGTGGCAACCCTGGCACTGACAGGGATGCTCCTCTTGTTCTCCAGGATGGCGAACACACGGATGAAGTACTCCACTCCTGGCTCCAGCTCCTGGATGGTAGTGGATGTCTGGTCCCCAGGCACACGGAATTGCATCTCCAGGCCATCAGCATGGGTGGGTGTGTACACGATGAGGTATTCAGTGACCCGCATCTCATTGTCCCATGCCAGATTTACAGTCTCTTCTGTTACTTCTGTCACAATAAGGTCTTTGGGAGGGGACACTGAGAGGAATAAGAAAAGATATTGGGGGTCAAGAGTTCACATGTAGTATCCTATAGGTTTGGCTCCCTTGACAAGTCTCTTCTATTTGTCTCTTTGTGAAACATGGCATTACTAATCTTTTGGACTCAGCCAGAACCCTGCTATGATCCATCTTTTCTTTTTAGTGGTGTTTGAACTTAGGGTCCTGTGCTTTCTCGGTAAGAGTTCTGTCAGTCAAGGGACAAGAGACATTATGCAGTTGTTAAGAGCACTTTTGCTTTTGCAGAGGGTCTGGGTTCAATTCTCAGCATCCAAATTGTGGCTCACCACCACCGATAACTCCAGTTCCAGGGGATCTGGTGCCCTCTTTTAACATCTGCTGGTTCAGGCTCACAGGCAGCTCCTAGACATACATCCAAAAGCTGAATGCTGATACACATAGAATATAAAATAAATGAATCTACAAAAATACTTAAGAGCTCTGTCACTTTCCCCATAACCAAGTTCCCCTCCTCTACTTCTTTTTACTTTAAAAATATTTTCATTAGTTCTCCGAGAATTCCATGCAATGTATTTTGATCATCTTGTCTAGGCAGATCTCGATTGCACTCTGTGGCTCAGACAGGCCTTGAACTTGAGATCTTCTTGCCTCAGCTTCTGTACTAGATGGGTTTACAGACCTTTACCACCAGAAGTAGCTTTGTGATTCATTAGCCCATTGCCCTCACACTGAAGTCCCTGGCCAACAGTGTTGCTTTCGACACTGCATGTGACTTGATCCCTCCACTTTTTCCCCTTCTGGGTCATAGCTCAGACTTAGATCAGGGAACAGAAAAAGTGTGGTCCTGGCCTGACAACCTGTGAGTTATTCTTAGAAGGTTCATCTAAACAGACTTTTTTGTTCCATAGATGTGAGTGAGGCTAAGAGGTTTGCTTGAGGTTGCCTACGTCAGGTTTAGAACTCATAACTCCTTGCTAAGCTTGCACAATTCAGCCATACTAAATGCTATCTGTTCCTATCTACCCTTGGCAGATGTTCTTTATCACCATACAAGGGTGAAAGAAACACAAAGAAGACTGTAAATGAACATAAGTGTTTTGTTCTTTGATGTATTTTCATTTAGCCAGTGTCTCCTGAACACATATTATTTCCCTCTGCTTGTGATAGCTCCTGGGAACAGTATTCCTTTGGAGGATGTTTACAGTTCTTGGG
Source organism: Lophiomys imhausi (assembly GCA_907164525.1). NCBI lineage: Eukaryota > Metazoa > Chordata > Mammalia > Rodentia > Muridae > Lophiomys > Lophiomys imhausi. Next base: position 1,649,102 of record CAJQZJ010033958.1, read on the forward strand.
CAAAGCTAGCACCAAAAGAAAACTTAAGGGGCAGGTCTAGTTCCCAGTAATCAGAAGCTAGTCTTTAGCTAACTGGATTAGTGAATTCACCATACTCAATAGGAATGTCTATTCAGTCCAACGAGTTATCACTTCCATTCAAATGGAAGAAGGGAAGAACATTGTTCACTGTTGCTTCAAAGCGAGAGCAGAGAAGGAAAGGAAGCTCTACTTAGCAGAGGGCGGTGGCTGGTAGACGCAATTCAGATGAAGTCAACAGATTTAAGTACTGGTTCTGAGTCTTTTGGACAACAAAATCACTTCTCTCAGCCTTTGAGTTCAGGTTGCCCAGTGCCAAGAGACTGAACATAACCCCCTCACAGGGTCAGAGCAAGAGTGTACTTAACAGGAATACACTAACAGGACACATGAAAAGAATTGGTGTGCTGATAAATCCAAATACAGTCCTCTGATAGGCATCAGGTGTATACAGCATCAGGACCACTTGCATGTCAGCTTGCTGATACTCACCCTCAGAGCAGTCTACCCCTGTGTATCCTTCATTGCAAATGCAGCGGCCTGAGACACACTGTCCCTGGTTGCTGCAGTCCCTGGGGCAGGAGCGCTGCCCGCAGTCCAGGCCCGTGAAGCCTTCATGACAGATGCACTGGCCATCTTCACAGTGGCCTTGGCCGTGACAGTCACTGGGGCACCTTTGCTCTTTACAGTCTTTGCCAGTGAATCCCTCATGGCAGATGCACTGGCCGTTCACACAGCGGCCATGGCCGTGGCAGTCATTGGGGCAGGAGAGCTCAGCACAGTCGGGGCCAGTAAAGCCATCCTCACAAATACACTGTCCATCCACACAGCGGCCTCTCTGACTGCAGTCCCGGGGACAGCGGCGGTCTCTGCAGTCTTCCCCAGTGTAGTCATCGTCACAGATGCACATGCCATTCACACAGCGGCCACGCTGGTGGCAGTCGTTGGGACAGCTCATCTCACTGCAGTCAAAGCCCTTGAAGCCTTGCTCACATAGGCACTTGCCCTGCACGCAGAGGCCCCGGTTGTGGCAGTCATTGGGGCATCGCCGCTGGCTGCAGTCTTCTCCGGTGTAGCCCTCGTCACACACGCACTGCCCATTGACACAGCGGCCATGACCACTGCAGCCATTGGGACACTGGAGATCGCCACAGTCAGCCCCCGTGAACCTATCATCGCACTCACACTGCCCGTTGACGCAGCGGCCACGGTGGTGACAATCCGCCGGACACCGCTTTTCGCTGCAGTCTGCTCCTGCATAGCCCTCGTCGCAGACACACTGTCCCTCTTCGCACTGGCCATGGCCCTGGCAGTCGTTGGGGCAGGTTAGCTTACCACAGTCCTCGCCTGTGAAACCTTCCTCACAGTAGCAGGTGCCGTTGACACAGCGACCACGGTCGAAGCAGTCATTGGGGCAGATGAGCTCACTGCAGTCCTCACCCGTGAAGCCCTCATGGCACACACACTCATTCTCTACGCACCGCCCACGGTTGTAGCAGTTGTTGAGGCACAGGGGCTCGTTGCAGTCCTCACCAGCAAAGCCTTCTTTGCACACACACCCGCCATTCACGCACATCCCGTGCTCCTCACTGCAGGGTACTGGGCAGACTTCCAGGCCACAGTCAACCCCGGCATAGCCTTCAAAGCACACACAGACTCCATTCACACACCTGCCCTGGTCATTGCAGTCATTGGGACAGGCCAGCTGGCTGCAGTCCTCTCCAGTGAAACCCTCGTCACAGACACACTGTCCATCAAGGCACTGGCCTTGGAGGTTACAGTTTCCGGGGCATTCGGGCTCAGAGCAGTTGGGACCTTTCCAGCCTGGTTCACAAACACAGCCACATCCTTCGGCACTGAAGTTGCCCCGGCCACTGCAGAAGGGCCTGGTGTCCAGACGGCCTGCAGTGAAAATAACAGGTACTTAGCTGAGTTCCATCAGAACAGGGTTTTTTTTTTTTGTTGTTTGTTTGTTTGTTTGCTTTGCCTTGTTTTGGTACACACATGAAAAAACCATGACCCAAATTCAGCTGCATCTGTGGGTATCAATTGGCCAGGGGAGTAGGTGCTTAGTGGAGAAAATCAGATGGAATTCACATTCACCTTTAAGCTACACTGACATGAAACCTACTGTGTCTTCTCTCCTACATTTTTTTCCTAGAGGGACTTGACAGAGAGAACATGGATTGATTTATTAATAAAGATGAACTTTTAAAAGTTTCCTTAGAAGCCTAGAGTCCCTCAGCAGTCCTTGCCTGTGGTGGTCAGTGCCACTCTTGAAAGTACTATTAAGGTCCTTTCTGGTAGTATTTTCAAAGTAGAAGAAACATACTCATTTGTGTTTTGAAGTTAAAGCTTGTGTAGGTCTTTGGACCTCGGGGAGTGGGGACAATGAACTCCAAAGCAGAAGAACTCCTGGAATGAATTAAGGGTCCAGGGTGTCTGAGAGAGAGAGAGAGAGAGAGAGAGAGAGAGAGAGAGAGAGAAAAGACACTAGGTACACCAAAAGTCTATGTCCTTCTTTATAATTGAGTCATCCTGTGATGTTTGGTCCACTTTTAAAACCTCAGATTTTAGATTTACAGAGGGATGATAAACCTTATCTTAAAGGTGTGTTGGGAGGATCATACAAGACAGTAACTGTGTCTGGTACATACAGGTGGCTGTATGAACAACCCTGACCTGACCACCTTCACATTGTCACATTAAGTTCTTACACATTAGGATACTTTCTTCCTGATGACACAGACTCAGTACTGCCCAGGCAGAAATGTGCCTTTGTGAGAACATAAGACTTTGGAAGACTGTATTAGGACCCAACTCCTGCACTCCTCTCTGAGCCTTTCCTTCCCTATTAGTTCATTGAAGTGAGAGGGAGACAGCAGGCTCTTTGAGAGAAGGAACATTGTGTTATTCCCAGATGTTTCAGGGTAACTAAGAATTAGATTTCAAGGCCAAACATGTTTGGCCAAGTTGTAATGAAATTGGGGACTGGAGAGAACACAGCTCAGCAGCTTAGGGTGCTTGCTGTGTCATTGTGAGGAGCAGAGTTCAGATCCCGGCTCCTATGAGCTGCAGGCTTCACACATGCCTGTAACCTCATCTCCCGGGTGAGTAGAGACAGGGAGATCACTAGGGATTGCTGATTTCTAGATTAGCTGAGAAAATAAAAGCTCCAGGTTCAAGAAGAGATATCATCTCAAAAGAATAGACAGCAAAGAGGGTGCTCAATGTGGGCTGGAGAGATGGCTTAGCCACTAACGGCCAGGTTCACCACCAAAAATATAAAAGGATGGCCAAGGCCTTCTTCTGGACTTAGCACACAGATACAAGACTGCATGCCTGCATAGACACACATATGTGCACGCATTCACATGTAGACATATACCCACAAAACAGATAGTAAAATAAACAAATCTTAAAACATTTAGATTCATTTATTTTATTATTTTGTGTGTATGAGTTCTTTGCATGTATGTGTATGTGCCACTTGTGTGGTTGGTGCATGCTGAGGTTAGAAGAGGGTGTTGAGCCCCTGGAAGTGGAGTTACAGATGTTGTGAGTGTCCATGTAGGTGATGGAAATCTAGCCTGTATCCTCTGGGAGAGCAAGTGCTCTAAAATGCTAAGCCAACTCTCCAGACCAATAAATCTAAAAGATACAATTAGGTGAAGAGAGCTTTAAGAAGCAGATTTTTCAAATGCTAGAAAATTAGCATGGGAACTATTATTACCACCTCCCTTCCAAGAACAGAAGAGAGATGGCTGCACTCTATATATATTTGACCTTAAAATCTCCTCGCTCATTTTCTTAAATTAAATTAAGATTTTTTTTGATATCGAGACATGTCAGCTCCTGACAGCACCCCCTATTCTACTTCAAGTAGAAGATGAGCATCGAAGAATTTCCAGTGTGAGATGGTTGAATTAGTGGCAAGCCTATCTCTTGGCATGAAAAACCCCTTGCTTCAACTGTAGACAGACTGCTGTCCAAAAAGGACAAAACTTGGTAGCAGGTAAGTTGACAGCCTAGCTCTGCCAAGACAGGGTAGGTAAGTCCTTCATGATTCCTGCCCTACAATCAATGTCTGTCAGAGGAACGGGACCAAAAGACTGAAGATTGATGCTGTAATGTATGGAGAGAAAACGGGAACTGTCCAGGCAGCCACTGATAATGTCATTTCTTAGTCTTGGAAGATGCAGGCCCTGCACTTCCTATATAAGCAGATATATTTATCCCTCTCAGGTCTCTGAGATGGTTGAAGAATAGATAGCTAGAGTCTCATAGTTAAATTTTGAGTTGTTTAGGAATCAAGAGGGTGTTCTGGATCTAAGAAGATGTTTCTATAATTGTGATGCAAGTTAGTATGAAAACTGAGTCAGATATAGAACTTTAAACTCATGGAGATGGTTAGATAGTAGAATGTTAAAGTCAGGGGCCAAATACATATGGACTGGACATTGGGAATGTATGCTAAGCCATTTAACTCTCATAATTGTGGTGTATTTATTTCTGTTGTTTTGTATAGTATTTACTGTTATAAGAAAAAGAACCATTTGTTGGACTGAAAGGGGGAGCTGTTGGGGGGAAGAGAGTGGAAGGGTGGGACAGGAGGGGGGAGTAGTAAAGGGATTGTGACTGAGATGTAACTTGAAGAAATAAAAAAATAAAGTATAAAAAAAGAAAATCCTCAAAAAAAATCTCCTCTCTCTCTCTCTCTCTCTCTCTCTCTCTCTCTCTCTCTCTCTCTGTCTCTCTAATAAACCTTGACTGTCTAGTTTCCCAGGAAACCAGCTTTAGAAACTACTCATGGATCCCTCTCTGCTCATGATTTTCCCATTGGTATAGAAACAGGGCAACCAACCCTGTTGCCTTCTGGGTAGCCTACCTTCTGCAGGTTGGAGACAACAGCCTGTACCCATGGTGCACTGCTCCCTTAGAGAAGATACCAGGATCTCCAGCTCCTCCAGCCTGCTCAGGAGTTCCTTCACATCTGGAGCTGCAGCACAGCCACAGGCCCGGCGAGGAATGTTGATGCGGTGTGTGAACACAATCTGGTTTTCCCCATCTATTGTGTGTTCCTGGAAGCTTCCACTAGACTCTGGTGTGGGGGTCAAGTCTTTCTCCCCACTTGTTGATTCCAGATCCACTGAGCACTGAGAGCCCATGGGCAACTTGATATTGTAGACATGATTGAACACCACAGGCTGAGTCTCCTCTGGTAGTGTCATGTTCACACTCTGTCGCTTTTGCCTGATGATTTTCTTGAGGACCCCGCCTTCAGAAGTGAGGGCTAACAAAACTAGAAAGATGCCTGGCAATAGCCAGGTCATGGCCCCCATGGTGGAGGTTGGATTGGCTAGGTGTCTCTAGGTCTGTAGGGTGTCTTAGTTCCCAGTAGGATTTGGTATTTAGATGTACTTAGTAGAATACAGTTGGATGCCCCCAATCTTCTTGGATGAGTGATCTATAAATAAAGGAAAGCAGTAGTTATTAGTGTCTACCATTAATGCACACTGTGGAGTGGCTGCAATTTAAAGTGGACTTTGGCTTCTTGTCTCCCATTTCTGGAGCTTTCTTGAAATACCTTTATTAGTATATAATGCAGTGAGGACATAAAATGGTCTTTAGAAAAATCTTGCAATTTTTAAGGAATAATGTTACTCATTATTCAATTTTGGAAGTATAAGGAGAAAGTAGAGAATAGAAAAACATGGCAAAAGATTAGGAAAAGATGGGCAATGAGTTTGTATCATCTCAGGTTCAGATCTGAGCACTTGTGTACATTACTTATTACTTCCCCTTATGGCAGGGTTAATGATGTAATGAGGACATCATGTAGAAATCATTCATTGTCCCTCAGCATTTACTAGCCACACCTTCTGAGGGAATTTTTATGGTTACCTGAAGACTGTAGCTCCAGGAGATATTCAGTGACTCCTGACTGTAATTACTGCTACTCCAAGCTGAGGTAAGTGCTGCTGGTTCTCTCTATCATGGAAAACAGAGGGGAAGGCAACTCAGAGGAAAAATGAGACTTTAATTCCTACATGACTTCTTTCTAGTCATGTGCCGTTTGCATAGTTTTCATTCTTTGCCCCTCAGATTCCCCTCTCCTTAATTTATCTATGCAGAACATTCCATAGTCTAAGCTTTAGAATAACTTGACAGAGTACTTCTGCATCAGGTGTCCAAATTAAGAGATGTCTATGAGCTTCTAGTGTCTTCTCAGATTGTTCAGCATTGACAGAATTTATACTGAATTTTCTATAGCAACCATATTTCTGTGGGTGGTAGAAATAAATATAAATCAAATGTCTATTCCTGTTGGGACTTAACAGAATGAGGAAAAAATGGAATAATCTTTTCAGTATTTAGGGAATAAAGAAAAGCAAGAATGCAGATGATTTGTTTTCTGAGTTATAGGCGTCAACTGCTTATGACTTTAAAAATCAAAGGAATTGCCCATAGAATGGCAGAGTATGGGCTTTGGAAAGGATGTAATATAGGATGAGACTTAAATAATGAGGAGGCTTAGATGAGACTGAGTATCAAGGATGATGTACCTTGCAGTGAAGAGACTTTAGACTCAGGCCCCCCCCACAAATGAAAAGATGGACTTTAGACTTGAGCCCCCATCCTGAGCTGTGCAAAAGTTTGTAAAATTCCAATGCTTTGACATGCCAGCGATCTTCATCACCACCCACTCCCCACTGTTGTTGCTAGAAAATGACTAACACAACCGCCCAGCCCCAGGGTCTCCTTGAGCAAACGACTGCCCAGCCCCAGAGATAAGAAAACATCCAGGGCCAAAGTTCCTGACTCTCTTGAAGCAGGACCCCTTCTGCAGGAATGCACACCAATGACTAAGCTATCCTTCCCAAAATGTATATAACCCAAAGCTTTGCAAAGTTTGTGGTCACCTCTCCTCTCCCTTGGGAGTAGGCCACCCCATGCGCATTGACCATGCAGATCGGGACAATAAATTCCTCTTGCTTTTTGCATCGATTCAATGTCTGTTTCTCATTGAAGGTTGACAGAAAGATAGGGCAATAGCTCCTCTGGGGGTTGGGTCTTACAGAAGTAGTTCTTAATGCTAAGCTGTCTTATCATCTGCATAGAAACTCAGATGGGGAGGGAACTGAACTGTCAAAAGGGCTTGAGAAACTAGTGAGTGAAAATATGGGTGCCTAACTGAACTCTGGCTGGTTTTAAGACTTACAAAATAATGACTTACATACATATGAAAGTAATCAATACTTGTCATAAAGTTACCTAGGTTCTTCTTTCATTAAGACATACACCTGAGCTGTTAGTTGAGCCCCCAAAAGAAGACTTAAGGATAATGTGGGATGAGGGAGGCTATTCCAGTGTGCAGTTAAGAGACCCATAGATCTTTGTGGTATTATCTTTCACACCAGCTCATGGTGCTCTGAGGATTGGGGATGCTTCTATGCTTTGGGAAAGATCAACCATATCTTCAATGTTGTGGAAGACATATCTAAGCACTATCTGGCTCTGTTACTTGAGCAAGGTATTTATTCTTTAATCCATAACCTCAACTTGCTTTATAAAGTAGGGGTCAAAACAATTTCAGAGGTGACTCAGTAAGTAAAGTGTTTTTCAGAAAAGCATGGGGACTTGAGTTTGGTCCCTAGAACCCATGTAAAAGGCTGGGTACAGGAGCACATGCTTGTAGTTCCCTGAGGCTCCCGAGCAAACTACAAGTTCCAGACTAAATGAATGGCTCAGTCTCAAAAAGAAAAGAAAATCCCCAAAACCAAAAAACAAGATTGATGGCTCCTGAAGAAAGTAAGGAAAGGCACTTGAGGGAGGTTGACTTCTGGCTTCTGCAACAACACCAACAGGCAAACACAAACAACAACATCAAAACACACACACACACACACACACACACACACACACACACACACACACA
>CAJQZJ010033958.1:1657068-1684215 GCA_907164525.1 Lophiomys imhausi
CACACACACACACACACACACACACACACACACACACACACACACACCAGAGGGATTTAAGGATTAGAGACCTGTCCCAGAGCACTTTACACATACACACACACACACACACACCCCAGAGGGATTTAAGGATTAGAGACCTGTCCCAGAGCACTTTGTCTGGCCCATTATAAGCACTCAATCAACAGGACATGTCATTTTGTTGCACTCTTGGGATCACGACCTAGCAAGAGTCTATGCCAATATTTCTTTTTGCTTAAGCCAGAACTTGACCTCTCAGTTGAATCCAGTTCCAAATTCAGTGGCAACTTGGACTTGGATCAGATAAGCTGTAGAAATTACTGGTGAATGAGTAAGTAGGCTTTGTTAAGGCCACTTTGCTAGAAGTAGAAATATGTGCTCTCTCTAGAGAAGGTAGAACTGGAGAGAAGTAATGATGTTAGCAATGCAAAATATTCTCCAGCATGTAGACAACTGGCTGGTTTATGTCTCCTCTGAGGGTAGACTTTGGGAAAATTAGTTGAGATTGCAGTTTGAGAGATTTAGGCTAGACATGAGGAGTCAAATTCGGATAGCTGTGTTTTAATAATTTCAGGATGAACAATTTAATCTACAAAGACTCCCTCCCCAAACCCCCCCCCACAGATAGATGATTATCATTGAAAATAATATTTTATATGTGAATGTTTTCCTGCATATGTATCTGCATACCACATGAGACTTTTGCCTTTGGAATCTAGGAGAATGAGTTATATCCTGTGGAAGTTATAGATGGTTGTGAGCTGTCATGTGGGTGCTGGGAATCAGGTCTTGGTCCTCTGGAAGTGCAGCAAGTGCTCTTAACCACACAGTCACCTCTCCTGATCCCTGGACTCTTATATTTATGGTAAGTGACTACTAATAAAGGGTCTGCAGAATACACTGTAAGAGGCTGACTACTTGTGCTTCTTCACTCCTATCTGAGAAAGCCAGTGAAGTGTGGCCAGATTACCATATATCATTCCTAGGGAAGCAGATATGGGGTTGTCTTCATGTCCCCAGGAGAACAACTGCTGTTGTGTAAGCTCTTTATGGATAGCAGGATTTGTGACAAGAATAACATCTCAGCACTTTTAAGAAGGGGCATGGAATAAACTAAGGTTTATCTTTAGACATCTATCCACAGGCTCGAGACCATTATGAGATAAAGGAGTTATTCCTTGAATATTTTCCATGGTCATATCTGGAGAGTAAGCAGTACATGATTTCAGTTTTCAGTTTTAGACATGTACAACCTTATCTGGTTATTCTTATGTGGTTGGAAACACACTTCTGAACTAGTTACTTGTAACATCATGATTAGTAGTAGCTCATGGAATGTGTTTATCTTTTTGACTTAGGTACATACATGGAATATCCTTGACATTATTATTTTTGTCTTTAATGCAGACGAAACTTGTTTCCACATCATTTTGGCAATGCTAAGGTATTACACCAAAAATTTCTTCTGACTTACAGGGAAGAGAATTTTATTGTGCTAGGTCAATCAAGCATGGAGCTGCTAACACAGGCTTCTAAAATGGTCTAGAAATTCCTCACCCCTTCTCCCTCCCAACATCTATAAATTTCTTCTTGGAATGTGTCAGGAAGAGTCAGGAGCCAGGAAACAGCCTTAAGTGTGGATTTGTTTTCCAAGGACATCTGATCCCCTCAGTTGAGTGAGTCCAGCACACTCTGGGGGAGGGGGGCACCAGAGAAAACTTGAACTGACAAGCCAGAGATCCTTCTGAGCCCTGAATGTCTGAATTTCAGCACTTCAGTTGTTACCTATTTTAGATAGGACCATGGACCCTTAATTGGTGACCAGTAACATGTCAGTGGGACTGCCAATTATCCCAGACAATTGTCATTTAATTCATTTAAAAATGACTTGTTATTTTCTCATCATTTTTCTTTTCAGTAGAGATGAAATGGATGATGTGATCATAGGCCTTGGGATACCTTGGGATGGTAGAGAGTTTCAGAGACCAGTACTGGACACCTGTCTGCTCGTACTAATGAAGTCACAGGTCAGTCAAGGAGGCAGACATAGAAACACATCTTTACTGGGAGGAATCACAGATGCTAAGATGGACAAATGTCTTAGAAGAGACTCTAATGTCTGGAAACATCTGTTCTCCAGGCAGCCAAATACTGTTAGAGCTTGACTCTGCTCTTCCTGTCAGTGTGAGCTACAACAAATTGCAAATTGTCTTTAGATAAAAAAATGACAGGATGATAGTAATTCCACGTAATTCCACCTAGTAGCTATATGGCAGTGGATACAAAATATTGCTTTTCTAGGCCTCTATGCTAACATCTGTAATGTGACAATGTCAATACTAACTGCAAGTGAGAAAAAATGAGATAACTTATGCAAAACACTTTCTTAGCTAAGACTTAAGAGATATTAGGTCTTATGTCTAGTAGACATGATTGCTTGTGCCTTGTTTCGAGAAGGTAGTACTCTCTGACTGAAAATAAATTCTTAAGATACTGTTGACAAGTCCAGTCCTTCCTTCTTCAAAAACTTATTCATTTTTCATTAAGCCCATTGTTCTTTTTAAATCTTTCCTCCTCTTTTTCTTCCCCCTCTATCTTGTTTTTCTCTTACATTTTATTTAACCGTGCAGGTATGGCTGTGTGCACGCATGTGTGCACATATGCTGAGCAGAGGGCATCTTTTGGGAGTCCGTTGTCATCTTCTACCTCATTGTAAGTAAGGCCTCTCATGTTTCTCTGTTGCACTGAGCATAGTGTACTAGCGGGACCATGAACTTCTAGGTGATTCTGTCTCTGCTTCCCATCCTGCTGAAGGAGTGTTGGGGTTACATACTGTTGCTATTCTATCTGGTTATTTACATGGATTTTAGGGATATGAACTCAGGTCATCAGGCTTATCTTGAAAACAACTATTTATTGAACCATCTTTCTAGGTCCAACTGTGACTTTCTCTATGGAAGTGTATAATCCTCAGTGTTTCAGTTAGACTAATATCAGGGACATACTCAAATCCTTAGAAGTACGAAAAGGCTGTGGCTACAGACCCAGGATTCCCTTAGCCTTGGTCTAATTCAGTAGCAGGAACAAGAGAGTGAATGAGTTGGGTGGAACTCTTTTGTGGGAGGTCAGAACTTTGGCCAAGGCTTCCCTGAGGCTGAGAGCTGCTGCTGCTGGGATGGTTGTCCATGATACCGGGCCAGCAATTTCTTCAGAACAGACTGTCTGTGGTTTAGTCTTTCAAAGCTGTTCTGTTAATGGAAAACACTTGGCCCAACCTCACAGTGCTTTCCACACGCAGTCAGAAATCAGATTATAAAATCAAAATCGTACTTGAGCAGGGATCACAACCAACAGTAGAGGATCACTGCGTCTAGAGGTGGCAAATCAGTGGTGCCCATACAAGGTACATATGCAGATACTGATGACAAATAATGACACACTTGTGGAAAAGTCCCACTGTAGGATTATACTGCATATATTACCCCATGCAGACACATACAATTACCCAAAGCATATACTTATTTATGAGAAGAATTATGGTGAAATGGATTGATAATATTACATTGTATATTTGGAAATTTTCTAAGATAGCATATCTTTGGTGTTTTCACCACATACAAACAAGGTAACTATGTGAGGTGGTATATATGTTGTTTATTACTTTGAAACTGGTAATCATTTATATCTTTGTGTCTACCTAATACTCATATTGTATATCAATGTTTTTTGATTCTTCCTCAGTAAAGCTGGAAAAAAATAAGGTCAAGGAAATTTCTCTTTGCAACAGATGGAGACCTCTACAGAAAACCACAACCAATCGAGATGTAGTTATGGATCTTAGTCCTAATGGATGTGTCTACAAAACACTTCCATGAGTAAGGCTCAAGGAACAGTGCAGAAGAGGGGGTGGAAAGATTGTAAGCATTAGAGGATTGAGGAATTTGTTAGGAGACTATATCTCCTAGTAACATCAGAAGCTATTTCCGTAAAGTATCACCAACATGACTAACCAAATCTGAGCTGAATGAGGATGACACCAATGGACATGAAAAAGTTGATAAGGAAGCCATGATGTCTCAACCCTACACAAAGAACTATAGGTAACTGAGGAATGAATGGGAAATGGGAGAGATCCTCCCCAGAGAAGAGTGCATGAGTTGGTTGTTTCCCAGGGCCAAAATGTCAGCCCTTACAACATGCATATAAGTAACATTATATGGACTGAATAGGTTGTGTCTAGGTTATATATAATATATATATATATATGTGTGTGTGTTTTGTGTATGTGTGTGTATTTAAGTGAATATTTTCACTAATAACAATTAGTGAAAAAAAAGGCCATGGATTTGAAGGATAGCAGGGAGGGGTATATGGGAAGCCTAAGAGGGAAGAAGGGGGAAGGAGAAATGTTATAATTATATTATAGTCTCAGAAATAAAATAAAAATAATACAAACAAGGAAGTGTATATGAAAAATTTCCTGGAATACTTAGCCTAAGTCTATTGTAGTAATCCTCAGAGAGAAATATAAGGCAAAGAAACTGGGACGGCTCCCATACTTAGAGCTTTCTAGAATTCTTGATTTTGTATAACTTTATCCAGCCCCATCCATCCATCCATCCACTCACTCATCCATCCTTATCAAATATACACTATGTGTCATGCCCTTAGTTAAGCCAAACAGTAACCAAAACAAATATGTTCTCTATAATAAGAAGGCTTAAAATTACCCCCTGAACAGTCACAAATGCAACCACTTTTCAACCCATGCATAACACTGATTTAAATGGTCACAATACTCTCAAGTGCCACTACAAACTGGTTGCATGGTCCTGGCCCAACAGAAAGGTCAGAGATGCTGAGATTCCTTCCAGAGATAACTGCTTCTTACCCACTGTGGGCTTAACAGCGTAAAGAAGACTGGGGAAGAGGGACTGAGAAGGGAGCTGTGTCCTATTCTTAGAGGCCATAGTGGAAAATAGGAGAATATTGAGTGAACGAGGGTAATAGTAGTGTCATCATCGTCAATGAAAGAATTAAGGAAGGAAGTGGTACTCTTGGCTAAGGAGCTTATGGAGGGCCTAAGGAGGAAAGGTCTAGATGAACCAAATACTGGTTGAAGAAGCCTTGGAAGATCAAGAAGTATATCAACAATGATAATAGAAGCTCAAAGGATACTAAGTTTTATTTATTGACTGCATTTTTCAGAGCTTGCATGAAGCATTTTTAAACACACAATTTCAGATTCTTAACAAGTTGCAAGGTAACACTTTTATCTTCATTTTGCAAATGAAGAAACTGAGCTGTAAATTTATGTCCCATGAACATCAGGATGTCACTAAGACGTGAGGGTATGAACCCAAATCCCTGTGAGTCCATCCTCGTTCACTTCCTTTTGCATTGGAGGCCAATGAAAGGAGTTAATATTTGAGAGCAATTGCTGCTCAGTCTCCTTCAAACAGTAGAGTCTATCAGTCCCTTGTGGTCAGAATCTAATGGCTGTTGTGGAGTGAAGTAAGCTGATGGGCGGCTCTGAAATGCTGCAGAATCTTACTTAGGTTTGGAGAGGGCTCCTGGTGTTTTGAAGACATCTAGAAAACCCACTTGCCCCACCTTTGAATGGACAGTTAATATGTCCTTTGAGTGAAACTAAAATAACATCCATCATTGGAAGTTAGTTATCTTCCTTCCTCTCTTATGAACTAGGCACTATTTTAAAAAGATTTTGAGACACTTTGATGTGTAAAAATGTTTCAATCCTATTTTATGTTTATGTTAGGCTAATTTAGTTATACTTTGTGCTTACAGTTAGACCATATAGGGATTTTGGTTCCACGAAGGCAAGTTATACAAGGCATCCAGCTCTGTATACCCAACACCAAAGACTGAACCTAGAATACAGGGAATCCCAGTTTTAGAATGTTCCTGGTTGCAATGACCTGTGACCTGGTACTAATTTGGCAATAGTACTGTCAAACCAAATCAAGCGTCCACTTTATGCTCAAGCCAAATGGCCAATATTAAATACAAAGAGACCTGGATATTATACTTTTTTTTTTCCTTTCATAAGGTATTTGGATGAATCACTGGTGGTGTTTTGTGGTTCCCTTCCTCCCAGCCTTTGAACAGAAGTTTCATTACCAACCATGCTAAATCCCAAAGTTTTAATCCATAAAATATTTTCATCTAGACATAATAATGAGATTCGCATTGTGGTTTAGTACACCTAAGAGGTGCTCTGCTGAAAATGACTAGGTCCATTTATACATTCAGACCACAAGCTACCTTACTATGGTCTGGTTTCAATTTTTGAAATAAAATTTCTGCCAGCTCAGTACTTTTCCCTCTCTTCTGCTTCTTGCCTAGACATAAAAGAAAATAAAAATTGGGTTTGACCAAATGGCAACACTATAGACTCCTATAAAATCTTTTCAAAAATAAATTTGAATTCATTTCTCCTGGAATAATAGCCTCCTCTATTTTCTATTTCCACCAGAAGTTTAAGAAATGCAGTTGGCTTTTTCACAGGTCTCAAATGCTTGAGCCAAGGTTAAAGAATTGAAGATATTTATTCAGGAGGGACAGGTTATAGGCAGAGTGCTACACAAGAACAGTGTGAATACATGCACTAAATATTCGGCATTTGGGGGTGTTCAGAAACCTTTTCTGAATTAATAGTCCTTGTATTCGAATGAATGGAATTATTCTGGACTGGGGTTTGCTCTTAGACACAGCCAGATAGACACAGTGACTGTTCCCAATCCCAGGAGGCATCAAGATCAACCAGCTTTGATACACTTTGATAGGAACCGACCCCTGAAATAAAAATAGGTCTCTAAGATTGGTAGCAAGAAAGCAGACGCTATGGAAAACTAAGTCCACTCCAGTAATTAATTATGTGGTCCCAGAAAAAGGCATGTAGACTTGCAGTGTCTACTTTTCCTCTCTCAAAATGGGATCATCTAAAAGCTACAATAATAACCAGCCCTGATTGAAAACATCTGTACTTTCTTTGCCCTATGTGGATTGTTTCATTGGGTCCTCTGTAAGATCTCTGACATATCCTCCTTTATTTTCCACTCCTCGAGGATGGGGAAAATTGAGGTCACATAGCTAGGAGGGGAGGGAGGGTTTACTTTAGGTGAACTGAGTCACCAGTCAGAGGTAGCATTCTTTTAACTTTCAAGTTTCCTCCAGCAATTTAGTGATGCCAAAGGCTAGTTTGCATGATTAAATTCAAAGGACTACCTTCAAAAGAATCCACAGTTTGGGCACCCCTCCCCCTCCAAAACTTGACAGTGGAAAAAATCTTTATGAAGCTACAGGAGATCTGGAAAAATAAGAGATAAATCTAAACTCAGAAATAGGCTTAATTTAGCCACACAAAAGCAGGAGGTTACTTCCTAACGTGTAACCTGTGGCATGTTGAGAGGTATTACTGCTAAACGAAAAACATTTCCTAGTTAATCATGTTTGGAAAAGGCTATTTTAAAACCCAGTGTTATTTTAAACCAAACAAATTACGCATCTTTCTTTACTTCAGTATTTTCCAGGGTCTTTTATGTGTTCGTGGAAACCTCCAAGAAGAGGATCGTTTATAGCGTGTTTCCCAAACTTAGTTGATTCTTTTATGTTTGAAGTACATCACGAGATTGAGTTTGATGGCACACAAGGGAGGCAAGTACTGGGACAAAACAAACCATAGATGCTCTCCCCTTTCAGTCTCTCATATGTTAGTTAGAAATGATATTATTATATTTTACCTGGCCAGTGCCTGCCTGTCATTAAAGGTGAAGCCCCAGAATGGAAGATCTCAAGCAACTAGGACCTAAAGTGAGAGAAATCAACATTACTTATTTAGTGTTTGGCCCTTTACAAATGCCTTTTCATCATGACCCAAGCTCAGGCAACCAGAAGACTGCTCTTATTTTCCTGTTGTCAGAAGCACAGGCTCGAGAGACTGTTGAGCTACTTCCCGGGTCAGCACTACTTGGATCAGAATTAAGGGTATTGTCTCATGATGCCAAAGTTTAGGTTCCTTTTGTTTTACCAAGTGATTTTTTTTTAAACAAAATTTATTGTTTGGTTTAAGGAATTAACATTTATGTGATAGATACCGGAGGGACACTCAATTTTATTAATGTGAATGCAGTTGTTGAAGTCATTGAGATGGACAATGCATTGGGAAGCTGGGGTGCACATGGTGGTTTTATTTACCATTTTGGGCTTGAGGAGAGGGCATGAAGCCAAGTGAACTAAAATGTCTAAATCTCCTGAAGATCTCTAGAACTAGTAGAGAACAGACTGCTCTCCTTCAGCTTGGTCCATAGAGCAGGTTAATAAATGAAAGGGTGATAAAGTGAGAAGTAGCAGACAGTGGAGCTTAAAAACCAACAGGTCCTAGAAAATTGGACTTTACACTACATATATAGCCAAGAAATCAGTCAAGGTATGAGAAAAATTTCAGAAACTCTGCCACTTAAAACTTTCATTTCTGAAAGTATGGAGTTTTAAATTAGATTTGTTAACACAATCCAGAGTCACCTGAGAAGAACGTCTCAATGAAGAATTGCTTAGAAGGGCTCAGTTTGTGGGTTTGTTTTTATTATGTTAATTGAGGCAGAAGATCTGCTCATCCTGGTTGGTACCTTTCCCTAGGCAGGGTAACCTGAACTGTGTAAGAGCAAAGACAATGATCCGAACACAGACATGCATACCTTAATTCAAAGCTCTCTTCTTTTGGCTTTGAATGTATTGTAACTAGCTGCTTCAAGTCCTGCATAACTTTCCTAAAATGATGGAGCCAGAATTGTGAACAAAAGAAATCCTTTGTCTCTTAAGTGGCTTTTCTCTGAGTATTTTATCACAGTGGCAGGAAACAAAAGTGGTAGAGTTTTATGTCTGAACGAAGAAATGTATAAGTAAGGAAAGGTAATTAAATTTCTTCTAGGCAGAATTATTTATTTCAGCATGTGGTGGAAAAATCAGAATATTTAATCTGAGACAGAAGGGTTAGGGAAGGCCATAGGGAGAAGGAAAGGGAGAGGAAGAAAGAGGGGGAGAGAGAGAAAGGGAGCAAGCAAGGGAGGGAGGGAAAAAGAGGATAAGAGAGAGAGTGCAAATGGATAAAGGGAGGATGGGTCACAGGAGTGTCTATCACTCTTCTAAACTTCCTTCTAGTATAGAGTTTGGCATTGTGTGCCTACTTGTGCTGGGAAGACTTATCAAACTTTTATTTCTGCTTGAGTCTCATTATGTCTATAATAATATACAGCTTACCAAGGTTACAGTGGCTGGAAACTGTGCATGGCAATCTGGCATACTGATTGGAAGGGTCAGTCAGCATTTCCTTAAATGGCCAGAGAGCACATGTGCTGTCAGATCACCTCTTTCTAATAGGTTTGAGATCTGATCTATCTCCTTTGGCTCACAGCTTAAACACTTGGTCCTCAGCTTTGGGACTAATTTGAAGGCTGTGGAGCCTTTTGGGATGAGAGGACTGGCAGGTGGAAGGAGGCGAGAAATGGGGCCATTGTGGGTTCATAGTCACTGCTGTTTCTAGTCTAATTTTCTACCCTCCCTGTTGTCTAGGTAAGCAAGCCAGGGCTGCATGCTGCTGATAGCTCAGACTGAGTACTGAAATGCCCTCCCCTGCCATCCTGGAGTATGACTCTGAAACTCTGAGCCCAAATATACCTTTCTTTCTAGATATTGTTTCTATTAGGTATTTGGCTACGTCGACACAAAAGTAACTAATAGACTTCAATAAATATCCAACTTTACTATTGTTGAAAATATTGTTATATTTACCTAGTAGGAACCTATTTTTTGAGCTGATGAAATAGTTCAGTAGGTGAAGTCACCTGTCACCAATCCTAGTGACCTGCGTTCATTCCATGGGACCCCCACATGAAAGAAAAGGGAGAACTGACTAACCTAAGTTGTTCTCTGGCTTCCACAAATACGTTTGTCTGCTTGTGTACACTTGTGCACACACACACACACACACACACACACACACACACACTTTAAAACAAACTTGTCTTGTACCAGATGTTACGCTTCAGGCCTTTCATTGCTGTTATCATCGCTATAAGGAGCTAGTGAGGCAAACATTACTATGATTGTTTGGAAGTTCAACTGATACTCAGGGAAACTTGAGAACAAGCCCTTGAGACAAAGGCAGCATTTGAAACCTGCCCTGTGGCTCTCATGTGTGGATTTCAATCGCATGGAATCACACTGTGATGGCACCTCAAACATCTTTCTTCCATTCTCAAAAAAGTGCAAACTTAAAATTTGAGTTGCTTAGTAAGGAAAGAGATGAGGAGTGCAAAATGACTCCTTTCTCTTCTGCTTCCCAGACCTGAGCAGATGTCTGATGGTTGTCCACATGCAAGTCCTGAAGTATTTGACCCCTGCCTTTCTCTTTGAGCTCTGGCTGGCTTTTCTATTTTGGATGCTTTTTCTCTGGCGAGCACCAAAGCCAAGGTAGACTGTTTGCAAGTGGTTATTAGCTTCTGGGTACATGTTGGCAAGTTATCTTTGGGAACTGTTCCCTAGTCAGGGTTCCAGAATCTTCGAGGTCTGGCTGTACTCACTGGGTACCTTAGCCAGAGAGTTGCTAATTGGGATGACACTCTGCATGTCTCTGCCTCACTAACTAGGTTTCCTGACCCGGGCATGCCTGTTTTGGCTCAAGTGAATTGTTTGGCTTTTCATTGTCAATTTAGATGTGTGAGGGAAAATTTATAACTCCCTTAAGAATCTGTGGAGACTGTTTCTCTGGTGTAGCATTTCTTAGACCATGGTCCAATACATTTTAAAGCTAATGTCATATGGATAAGGGTGTTGGTGCTCCCATCAGTTTAGGGATATGGATTCATCTAAGAACTCAGAATTTCTCAGATCCTGAATTCAATTGCAGCATATCCTCCATTAACTTTTAATCATACAGGGACTGTTCAGATTCATCGACACTGCCTAAAAGTCTCAGCTACCTATCCCATTCTGATCTCTCCTTTGAAGGTTCTAGGACTTTCTTTAGCTCCTTTTAATTACCTGTCTTCCCTTATGACATGGTATGGATATATGTGGATACTCTCACCACCCATATATTAAAATCTAACAATATGATGATATTACTTGGTGGGCTTTTGGGAAGTAACTGGGTTACAAGGATAGGGCTCTCCATAATGGGATCAATGTATATCAAAATGATGCTCCAAGGAACTTCCTCATCTTTTCCACTCTGTGTAGACACAGCTGTAAGTCTTAATCTATGAACCAGGATGTGGACACTCCCATGACATGGAATCTACTGGTGCTTTATTCTTAAGATTTCAAAGTCTCCAGGCAAGTGGATTTCTGTTCTCTTCATACTACCTAGTACACAAATTTTGTCATAAAAGCCCACATAGACTAGGACAACTCTCTATTGCCTTATCATTTTTACTACTCTGTTGTCAGTCTTTGGAACTATAGATAAAATGACCACATAAGCCCCGAATTTTAAAGATATTGTCAAGTGTTTCCCAAATATACAAAGGCAAAGAACACTCTTTAGGTGACTCTCATAAGGATATGTTTCATTGAACACAATTTGAGAACTGCTTACCAAGTGGGGTCTTATCAACAAGAACTGTCTCAAAAACAGGTGTCAACATTAATGACTATAACCATCTATACCACATGCCAACTTTTTTTTTTTTGGTTAAGCAATGTAATACACAATACCATTTAATAATCACCATTATCTTCTAAAATAGGTGTTGTTATATTGTATCATATATATATATATACACAAATATATATATGTATATTTTTAGAAGATGAAACTTAGAGCAATTATTTAGTAAACTTGCATAGCAAACAAAAATATTTTGGACTCAGAGCCTTCAGATACTAAAGTCACACTCTTAATCCTGATTCCTTCCTTCCTACGGGTTGTGATTTTCTCCATGTCTGCAGACAAAGACATCTTTGTCTTTGTCTCTTCCCTGAGACTTTTCATTCCTCCCACTAACTGTTGACTGATCAATCCCATTACAACAACCATCTCTGACTCAGTCTCAGATGCCCTGACGCATGTCCTCTGTCCTTGGTACTAGCCTTTCCCAAATCCAAAGTAGTGATGGTAGCTATTCTGGGGACCAGCTTTGAAAGCAAAGATAGTCCTTGAAGTCTGTGTCCTAACATGGTTTCCTGTCCCAGGACTGTCATGGCTTCCTGCTGAAATAAGGTATGTTATCACCCTGAATGGTTATGAGTCCAGAGGATGAAACGTGGAAATACCTTCTAACTCTAGTTTCTCTAAACAAGCCTCAAGTGAAATGGGATTTTCAAGTATTAGGAATATGAACTCTTATCATGTATTTAAGATTAATGTTGAGTCATGCTGACTTTCAGGCGAATAAGGTATAAATATCCTCTTAAGAACTGCTTTGATCTATTGGGTAATAATTACAGTTTGAAACAAGGGGTAGTGTAAAAAGGAGCGAGGAGGGAAGCATTCTATTGTACCTGGGGGAGGTGCCACCTGAGTTAACAATGGAAGAAAGAAGATGAGTTAAATGTTAAACATAGAGAATGCCATTCTATGTAAGACGGAATGACATTTGCAAGAACAAAAAAAGTATAAATGCTGGATGTGGAAAACATGGTGATAACTGAGGTACAGCGTCTGCTTGGAGGGCAGGGATCTGGATTATGAGAAACCTTGAATGTCACTTAGATGATGTTTTATTCATAGAAAAGAACTACTTGGAAATATTTGGGCTTAGATATTCTGACCTCTATAATTCTAAATTGTGACAAAGTTTGAAGGAGAAAGCTGGTGTGATGGGGTCCAGGTAGGAATCTGTTACATTGATTTGTTTATATGATGCTAAGAATTCAGTATGGAGGTTGCTGATGGAGACCTTGGGAGGCAGAGAGGTGCATGACTTGTGTTACATACTTTTCCATTGATTTGATCAAAATCTCCAACAGAAAACTTAAGGGAAGAAAAGTTTATTTTGGTTCACTGCTTCAGAGTTTCAGTCCATCATGACAGAGAATATCTTTAAGTTATGAGACAGTAAAAGACTCAGAGTTCCTCTAGAGACTTTGTCACCTCTTCTGGGTGGTGGGTGAAGTGGGGTGGGATTGTATAGCACATTCACAGATAGTCACAACATGCTTGGCAGAACTGTGGCCTTTTTGGAATTTAAGCAAAACACATGGAGATGTGGCTGAATAACAGTTCAACAGGGGGTACACTTGTGGTGGTTAATCTTGGTTGTCAAGTTGACTGGATCTGGAGTCAACTTACAGGCATGTATCAAGGCAGATCTGTAAGGATATTTACTGGAAAAATCAACTGAAGGTGAAGGATTTACCTTCAGAGTGTGTGGTACCTTCTAATGACCATATGTAAGAAGATCCAAGGGAAAAGCTATTTCTTTTTTGTCTGCTGGTATTCTCCTCCCATTGGTTAGTGCATCTACTCTGTTATCATTGTCACCTCTATTGCTGCCATCTTTCACTGACGTGAGAACTTCAGCTTTCCAATATGAACTGAAGACTAGGGACTCTTCAGGATTCTTCCAGGCCTTAAACAAAAGATTGGATCTTCTGGGACATCCAGCCTTGTGGAATGAGTAGACAACAGTTCTCAGACTCTCCAGTATGAACACAGCCAGTGATGGACTATCTAGATCTAGACCATATTCTGTAAGCCAAATGAATAGATCCTCTTTAATATATATTAATCCTGTCAGTTCTGCTTCTCAAGAGAACTCTGACTAATATAGAAGGTGTGGTGGCTGAATTATGTGGCAGAAACCACTCACATATGGCAAGTCAAGAAGCACAAAGCCAGAGATAAAGACAGAGAGTAGGGCTGGGTATAGTTTACAAAGGGTTATCACTTTTTCAGCCAGCTGGGGCCCACCTTGAAAGTTCTTTTCTAGAATATAGAATCCATAGTCTTCTGAACGGCACCTCCAGCTGAGAAATAAGCATTCAGAGTACAAACCTGGGGCAACATTTTATATTCAAACCTTAGCAGTAGTAGATAAGAGAATTTTCAGTATATGGTATGAAGGAAAGGAAGAAAACAGAATTCCACATTTTAGTCTTAACTTATATGCTGGAAGGCATAGATTCGTGAGGAGAGCAGGTAATTTCAGTTTGTCACCTTCGATGTTTTATCTTTCAATAAATTTTATTTGGTGTGATGGCTAATTTTTCTCACCAATTTGACTGACTCTGGAGTCAACTAAAATTTAAACTACTGGGCAGTCCTGTGAGGGATTTTCTTGATTAGACCCACCTAAAATCTTCATAGTCCCTCTGGGTGGCAGCCCATATGAAAGATCATGGAAGAAGTAAACTTAGTTGTTTGCCTACTTGTCGTCACTCTTCCTGGCATGTTTATCTGCCCTGCTGCTGAGGCATTCCTTTACCAATAGTAGAACAAACTTCTCAGTAATTCCAACACAGACTGAAGGCCAGCAGTGCTCCAGAAACCCTCCAACAACTAGTTGAATGTTAGTACCTAGTGGAGACTGCTGAGGTCTCCAGTCTTATGGGCTCAACAACTACTGGATTCTCCATCTCTACAGTGTGAAACAGCCATTGTTGGAGTACTCAGACCACAACCTCATTTTTATATTTAATCAGTTCTGGTATTTTAGAGAACCTTGGCTAATACATTTGGAATTGCTGTCTTGTAAAATGCTTCCCTGGGGGTGATAATTCAATAGAAATTATCTATGATGACTATTTTACAAATGGGTGGAAATGTTAAAATGTAAATAACATTAATGGTTTCCACAACTACTTGTTAACCATTAATATAAGTGCAGGTGGGATGAATGAATTTGTCACATGTAATAAGATGCCAGGGGATGGTGACATTGGACTATTAGAAGCTGTAGCAGGCTAACTCAAAAGTGACTGCATTGATACTCCCCATAGCCCCATACCTGTGTAACTGCCTTTCCTTGATTGTGGCATGGTCTCATGATTTTATTTTTTTACTTTAGCAGAAACCAAATGGTGTGAATAGATAATCGTCTCCATTTGTAGAAGACTGTTCTCTCTCTCTCTCTCTCTCTCTCTCTCTCTCTCTCTCTCTCTCTGCCTTGGATGTGGTAATTGGCTTTGTCAAAATGTCCCACATGGAAAGTAATTAAATCTAAGAAATCCTGAGGAATAGAGCCCAGTCAACAAACACCGCCTGGAAGAGGACCATTCCCCAGTCAAGCCCTCAGATATGACCCAAAACCACGGACAATAGTGATGACAACTAAAAGTAGAAAGCTCAACTCAGCTCAATTTGGCTAAGCACTGAATCTAGATCCATAGAAGCCATAAGATAATAACTGTGAAGTTTTAAATGACTACACTTTGTGGTGAGTTAATAACTAATAGAGTTATTAGTTCACTCCCTATGTGCTATACTGTTTAGAGAATAAGAAAGCTCATTTTTCTTTTGTAAGAGAATGTATTAACTGCAGATTTTTATATTGTTCCTGGATTATAAGAGCAGAGGCAGAAGACCAGAGATTCTGCCCTGACCCATTGCCAACTGGCTTGACACCTTAGGAAAAGCTTTCTCATCTCCATGTCTGTTTCAGCATCTTTAAAATGAAGATGCTAAAGTAGGCCAGCGATCTGTACAAACATTTTTTCCTTCTCCTCTTCCTCCTCCTTTCTTCAACTTTTTGTGCCAGAGAAGCCTTTCAACACATTATGTCACATGCAGAAGTTCCATGCATAGAGTGTATAAATGCATAGGGACTTTAGTTGAAATGAGGCTGAATTTGGCCCTTGCCTCACCTTCTCATCTCTCCATGGCATCTCCTGAATTACCTCCAGGTCTCTTTGAAGCTGATCTATAAGCTCCTGGCTTTGAGGGAGTCCACCAATTAGCCTCTTCAGTTTTGACATTCTAAGGCAGATTGACAAAAGCATCTGCCTTCAAGAGCACTCTCCTGTAACATTTTTGTATTCTGCTATTTCTGCATGATTGTCAGTGATACAAGGCTATTCATGATGCCACTACCCACTGCTGGAGCTATCTGGCTTCCTGTCCTCCCCAGCAGGCAGACTCTCTGGTGTGCAAAAGTTCCTGTAGTTACCTCCGCCAAACTTACACCTCCATAGGTGGCTTTATTATTTGATGTATACATTTTTATTTTAAAAATATTATTTCATATACTGGTTCTTACTCTCAACATTTGCAGGAGTCTCTGACTGGCAGATGATCTAGTGGAGCTCTGGGCTGTCTCCTTCTTGTCACAGTAAGCTGCTTCTGCAGGTGACATGCAATAGTGTCATGTTGCATGGCAGCTCAGGCTCCCCTAACATTGCTTTTATCCAATGTTCCCCAACCTTGTATCTGTAGCTTTAACATTTTGGATAAAACTAATGCTTTCTCTCATAGTCTTGAGTGCCTTCCATTTTGTAACTCACCAAATGTTATCTTAACTTTATTATATACCTGCTAGGTGATAAAATTTGACCCTTCCATTTCACAGTATCTATGGATTTGTCTAAAGCCCCTTATCAATAACTCACTCATTAGTCTAAGCATTGCCTGCTTTACCTAACTACCTTTTAAAAATGTAAAACGAGGCTCAAGAGATGGCTTATGCTGCCCTTTCAAAGGATCTGAGTTCAGTTCCCAGTGTCTGAATGGGATTGCCAACAGCTACCTATAATTCCAGCTCCAGGATTTGACACCCTCTTCTGACCTCCAAGGGAAACTCCTCTTGTGCACCTACCCCAACAGAGACTCACGTGTATATACATAATTAAAAATAAAATAAATCTTTTAAATATTAATATTTATCTAGGAAATGGAATGTGGTCTCTAAGCTGCTTTATTACTCAGGAACTTGGATCAATTGTTTAGAATCCTGGAGCACACTGAGGGAAACAAACTTTTGATGTTAGGCCTGCAAAGGAGCTTTGAATGCTTTTACTTTCTACCTTATGCAAGTAGCAAAGGCCTCAGTTTACCTTCCAGCAAAGCCTTATATACATCCTGGGAGTATATTAAGGTGATGTGCATAGGAATATTTCATTAATGTATCGATTCAGGACTATGCCATGACCTGAAGATCTTAACTGCACATGGGGAAATTTGGTAAGTCATCAAACAGACTCGTGAAGGAGCTGCACACCACACTCTTAGAAGCCAAACCCTGTTGTTTTGGGGATAGCAGGACACCCCATAGATGTTATATTGTGAGCATCTGATGCCTGCAGCAGGCACGTAAACTCTGGGGATAATAAACTCCCCAGGATAGGATGAATAGAAGCATGGTTTGTGTAGCCTAATGGTCATTACCATCTTCTAGGGATTTGGACCTAGATTTGTGTTGCGGTTTCCCATATCATTTATATTATGATACTGAGTAAGCTACTTAAATTAACTCACCCCATGGTGATGATATTGTAAATAATAATCAATGGTAAAATGGCACAATATGGGCAGACTACATGGCAAAAATTTAGTGTGCTGGTTAATTTTGATCATTAACTTGATAGGATTTGAAAGTTAGTCTTGAAACAAACCTCTGGATAAGTCTATGAGTCATTTTCTAGATTATATTAATTGAAGTAGGAATTCCCATCCTAAGTGTGGGTGGTACCACTCCAAGGACTTGGGTTTCCAGAGTTCATACTAAGGAGAAAGCCAGTTGAGCACTACTTTACTGATCATGGATGAGGTGTGATCAGCTACCTCCAGCTTCTGCCACCCTGCCTTAGCTGCCATGATGGACTGTGTCCCTGCACATTATAACTCAATAAAACCCTTCCCTCCTAAGTTTATTCCTGACAGGTATTTTGTCTGTGTGACAATGAACAAAGTAACTAATGCAGGTAGTTTCACAACTATCCCTCATCTGTCCGCCTCCATCAAGAATATTTTGGGCATATCCTTAGAGATGTTAGCAGAAGTCACTTTCACCTTTCCTCCTTTAGGGTAACAGGTGACCTTTGGCTGATTCTGAAGCAAGCTATCTGCTTGCAGGGTTTATGAAAAACCTTTGTCTCTTGGCATTCTATTTGAGGAAGGTTAAACAAAGGACCAGCCAAAGCTATTTGAGTTATAGTGCCCACATTTCAAGACCTGTGAACTTCAGGAAATTTCAAACATCTGAGATGACTTGCAATGAAATAATCTTTTAAAAAATTTCCAGTCACAAATAGAGTGAAAATACACATGGAACGGATTTTCCATTCACAACCTACTTTGAGTGTGGGCATTTTGCTTTAGTTTCAAGGTGGAAAATCAAAGATGGCAATGAGAACACTGATCTCTAGGTGGCTCTTAGAGTCTAGGATAGTGATTTTTAACATGTGGGTCATGACCCCTTTGGGGGTTGAAGGACTCTTTCACAGGGGTTTCCTAAGACTACCAGAAAGCAGTTACATTATGATTCATAATAGTAGAAAAATTCATTATGAAGTAGCAACAAAAATAATTTTAGTGAGGGACACCACAACATGAGGAACTATATTAAAGGGTCACAGCATTAGGATGGTAGAGAATCATTGGTCTAGGAAGTATACATGGCAGAGGAAAAGGAAACAGAAAAAAAATTATTAGATCTAAGGGCATAACTGAACAAAAGTCTGGTTACCAGGGTTAAATCAGGTAACTATGTAGTAGTCTCTCCTTCATGAGAAGTCATAGGATTTCACAGTAGGCAAAGCCACCAGTGTTTTGTGTTGGAAGTAATTAGAGTTTGCAGGAGGCTAGTTTCACTATACTTTAAGGGGGGGGGGGTTCCTTCATCGAAAGGAGCTTTCATCTAATGTTTTCCACATGTTGAAGGTGTTCATATTGGTCTGGGATGAGATTCAAAGGGATTCCCAACTATCTTCCCACAGGGAGAGGTGTTTGAATCATAGCCTTCCTATATGAGGCTTTGGCAGAACCTGAATCTTGGCGCCTGTAACTGCTTGACTATCCTCATAGGCCAAGGCAAAGCTCTATTTTTTCTCCCAGAGGACCCTTTCAAACCACACTTTCAGCTCTTCTACACCTTAGAAGATGCAAGTATGGCTCTGTCCTCCCATTCGTAGCTTTTGACTGCAGAGTCTGGGGAAGAATGTGCTAAAGCTGCTGTGATAAAAATCACTAGGAACGACACGAATGCGCTCTCTCTCTCTCCTCTTCCCCTTCCCTTTCCCAGTCTCTTTCTCCCCAACCCCCCATCTCTCAACACGAATGTTTGTGTTTCTAGGCGATGGGTTGCACCACCACCACCAGCTAACCTTTCGTGGTGCCATGAAAAATGATAGCTGCAGGTCTCCTCCGTGAAATCAAGAGGTACTGATGCAGTCTTTTTTTATTAATTTGGCCATTCCCCAAAGGATACCATGTAGGGCTCTGCATGTGAGTAGCCAAGCCTGACATCAGGAGGCAATGTGGCACAAGAGACAAAACAGTGGGGTTTTACTTGGAAAGTTTGGGTTTACAACCAATTTTGACTTTTTTATGAGAAGGCCTGGGATGAGCTACTTGTTTCCTTGAGCCTCAGTTTCTCCTTCTATTAAATGTATCTGCTAATTCATAATTTATAGTATTAGAAAATTAGGAGAGATGTCATAGACAGTCCTCCCCATCACATTTGTGTCACGTTGCCATCGCGGAATGTTAGCTATTTTGTGTCTGTGTTTGATTGTCATAGAGGAATCATATATTGAGAGCCAACTAAATATTTGTAGCTCAAGTCATACTTTTCAAAATGAAATAACCTCAGTATGGCAGAGCTGTTGTGCTTTGTGCAAGCTCTGGATATTTTTCTATCAGAAACTCTGGCATGGAAATTTGGGAAGAGAGATGAGAGGTGTTTTTAGTTCATTGTAAACATTAGCAAGGATAGGATTCAGGGGGGTATGTTTTTCATTCTGTCAGCTTGAATTCCCTTTCCAAATTCTATTCTGGTTATATGATCAGGCTATTGCTGTATTTATGAGTGGCCACAGTCTGCCTGGAGGGACATATTTTGTAGGAAAGGAGGTGTTTTCCTTCTGAGGGCTATTCAAGAAGCTGACACATTGAAAAGGAACACAGACATGGGCTCAGATTCTAGCCCCATCATTTGAGTTCTAAGACCCAATCTCTCTGCACTATGAGTTTCTTTGTCTCATAAGTACACCAATGTTTCAGAGATATGCTGTAGTCATTTGGTGCCATGATGCCCAGAGGCATGAAGAGAGTATAAAGTGTATACAGCTTATACACTAACTACGTTGGCTATGGTTGTCACTACCAATGACTGAAATAACCAATCTCTCTTAAGCCTCTAACATTCCTGTTTTTTATTTCATTTGGGGACCTGCCCTTACTCCCATAGCTCCTGGAGTTCAGAAGCAGACCTGAATAAGCACTGCCTATCTCTGAGATCTGGAGCTGCGTGCAACCATTTGCTGTTTGCAACCATTCAGGGAATGAACAATGGGTTGAGGCTTGGACCCTTTAGCCCCATGTCACCCCAAGCAGCCTCATGCTCACTTGTCAGAAACTGGATTTTTGCTTCAAGTTCTATTAATAAATACTTCCATTTTAAACTTGACAAATATTTGTTTAAAACATTAATCTTGAAAGCGTCTGTGATCTCATAATCAGGTAAACAGAAATGCTTCTGTCTAGTGAACGCTTATGAGGTGTCCAGAGCCAGACATCTATATACTAGGTGTGTGCCACGCCACCAAGACCCCTGAGGCTGAATTCCTCCTTTCTCTGTGTGAATGACAAAGCTGAGGGCTGGAGACTTTGCCACATCTTGAGACAGGTGAAGACAAGCTATGAGTGTGAAGCTAGGTGCTTTGAACAAAGCAGGAGACCATGACAGCATCCTTCTCAGTTTTCTCTTGTTCACACCATTTGAGGAACCCAGAGAATGTTTGCACTCTGTGCCCCCTTCTTTCCCCTGATGTGGTCACTTTCTTGGAATGTACAAGGCCAAGGCACAGTGCCTCCCATACCCTGCAAAATGCTTGGTTCATGTGACCAGAGCACTTTCCAGTCGTTTATTAAGACTGAACAAACTTCTCCCCAGCCCTGATGTGGTTTATTCTATCTCATGACAAGTCGATGAGATGGGGGACAGCTTTCATTTCTAAGGTGTATATAGGAAAGTTCTATAAAGCAAGGAAAAAAGGTCCACAAAACATTAAAAAGGGGTATTCATCCTTAAAGAGAGTTCCCTGTCCAGCTTGCCCTCTGATACAAAGCATTTCCAAAGAATCACCAGTCACACAGCCCTCCACAGTCAAGCATTTGAGCTTGTAAATGCCTGAGGACATTCTGGACCCAGAATTCCCCATTCACATCCAGCCTGAGGCTGCCACCTTTTTCTCATAATGGTGCCAACACACCTCTTGCTTGTAAGTTACCTGCCATGTTGGCAGGCACTCTCAGATTGGGCAAGGTAAAAAGACAGAGACTTTAAGGGAGGGTAAGCAGAAACACTCCGAAACTGGATAAGTGGTGCTTCTCAGTTCCGGGGTGATGGCAGCTTTGGGCCAGGACAGACTGCCCAGTTGTCTGTTTGATCCTTTTGTTCCTTCTTTGCTCCTCTGTATAAGAGCAGCTGTTGTCCCCACTTTAGAGAAGTAGAAACTTCTACAGGTCTACAGAGGTAACATATTTTCCTGGCACATTTTTGTTCTGGTGGCATTAGTGGGAACACCCAAGTCACTTCTAGGGTGAAACCCTGACCTGTCAATCCCCCTGTAAGAGAGATAGGATAGAGGAATCCCTGTGCTCTTTCCAAAGTTCTCCAGGGGAGGTGGCATCTCCTATCTAGGGAAAATGTTTCCAGGGGTTTTCTGGGATGAAGTGTTAATAAGGAGTCTGTTTTGGGTGCAATATGGGATTTGAATGGCTCCAAACCTTCTAGACACGCAAAGGCTCTACCTGAGGTCTGCGAATCAGGAACCTGCGGCAGGCTCACTAGTCTCTCATCTTGCAGCTTGTGGGTTGTTCATCTGTTCCCAGAACTCATCTCCTCACCCTGGTACCCCATCTCTTCTCTTTCCATAGAGTGGACACTGTGACGATCAAATGGGGGGACCGACCGGGGTTGAAAACTGCTAAGTGCTGAGACTGTTTAGATGTGCAACTGTGTTCTCCATACTACGATACTCTATCATTTCAGCCCATGGCTGTGAACAAACACCACTTTCCAGCACTGCTTTTCTAACACTTAAAAGGGGAGAAATCCACAGGTGTGAATCAACTAGGTAAAGGGTTAAGAGAAAAAGGCTTACATTTTCTCCAAAGAAAGGCACAGACAAGCACTTTACCAAGTGGTGACTATTGACAGAGCCACACTAAATACAAGACTAGAGGAGGGCAAGCAGGGAACAACCAGTACACATCCGATCACATCCAGAGAAACGTTCTTTTACCGGGCTTGGAAATAAAACACAACTTTCATAGTTACAAACTCACAATTTACTGGGTACCAGGAATACCAAGGGCTCATCAGAAAGACCCTGGGTGATAGAATCAACAGACTCACCTTTTCCTGGTGGGGGAAATCTAGGTCGCTGGGTGCACTGGCTCCGTGAAGTACCTGGGCTAAGCCAGGGCGAGTTCCCAAGCACGCAGTCCCTAGCGTCTCCCCAGCCACTGTCTTTGTGCCCACCAGAGGCTAGGGTGTGTGTCTGCGCGGGAGAGGCTTGTGACAGTAGGCAGGCTGTGGCGAAGCAGCCAGCTTTGGCTGGCTTATATAGAGAACTCCTTCCTCTGTAATGGGACGCCTCGCCTCCAGACATCCTTTCCCACTTTTTTTTCAGTTGGTGAGTTAAAGGCACAGCCCTCCCAGCGGAACAGGGTTAGCTTATGAAAGACGCACTCGCTCCAGGCGCTCAGCCAGCTAACGGACCATTTGCATACAATTTATCCTGAAAAAAAAAAAAAAGAGTAGGAATTCCAGCTCCCTCCGCCCCCGCAGAGGAGTTGTTAGTGAAGTGTGATTTTTGCATTACTCCACAAACGAGTATTCTAATTGTGACACGGAAGCCTTGGGAGCAGGAGCAAGAGGGAACAGAATCCTGGCTCTGCTCCTGGACTCTGAGCGAGCTGGAAACACGACCTGGGCTCCCTTGGGCTCTGGGCAGCAGCTGCAGGGTGGCACCTCAGAGAAAGCCCCAGGGCTGAACCCAGTTCCTGGAAAGAGGAGATCTAGGGTTGAGCAAGTCCCGGGGCAGCTCAGGTTTCTCTTGGCGGGCAGGAGATAACACAAGATTAGTTCTCAGCAGGTGGGGACCATACTGGGAGTTTAGAAAAGTGAGCTTTTCTGAAGTGGGAGCCAGCCATGCCTAGCTGCCTGGGGGAATCATTATCCAGATCCCAGTGTCCTGCAGGAGCCACTCTTTCACACTGCTTATGCCAAGTGCTAAGTGCCTTCTACTAGCAGGGTCTCTTCAGATGGCTCCCAGCGTCCCTAGGTGCTGAATGCAGACTTTTTTTCCTTTAAAGAAAAGCGGTAATACATTCAAAAGGTAACAACTTGGTCTTTGAGGTTGAAGACTGCCTCCAAACTCTAAGTCCTCCCGGGGTTTGGTCCCCAGGGCCCATGGGGGGATTTGAGAGAGAGAGAAAGAATAGCCCCCCCTCCCCCCATGGGAGGTACTTCTGGACTTGTTTGGGATTGTGCTCTTAGCCTGCAATTTAGAGAAGTTGCTTAATGCCACCAGGGGACTGTGCCTGGGAAGCATTTATAACTTGTGGCTCCACAACACATTACTGACCAGAAATAGTGAGAGATGATACTTAAACAGGAGACTGTCTCACATTAGTACAGACATTGTTGCCGTGTTGGACTATGGAAAATGCATCTCTTTGTTCTATAATTTAGAAGAAACTTTTGATGTTTTAATTTTAAAATTGCGATGGAAGTTTCAACCATCCACATATTGCCTGATACTGAAGGGAATGAAAATTATTAAAAGACCCCCTAAGTCGGCAGTACAGCCAGGCCAGCCGCCAGGTGATTCCCGGAACTTAGCTGACCATAAACAGGTTGAAACCAAGAATGAAGGTCAATTGGGCCACGGGCCTCCAGGGTTTCAGGAACTGGCTGACCACAAAGTAGATAACAAAACAAGATTAGATTCATTCCTGAGACAAACAGATGTAGGATGTTTCCCGCTGATTAACTAATGGGCTAGTACATTCCACCTGTATTTCCCCTCCCCCCTTGGGTTATGGTAAACAATGGGCTGGGCTGGTACTTCCCACCTGTAATTTCCCCCACCCCCTTAATCTGTGGTGCTCCCCTATTAAATATGCGACTCTCCCCCAAATCATTGTCGCGGCTCATACCCCTGCGTGGGATACGAGTGGCGCCCCTCAGTGCACTGAGCCCCCCCCTTTTCCCCCTTTACCCCCCCCCAAATAAACCTATTGCGATTGCATCAAGATGGTCTCTTGCGAGTTTTGGGGCTGCCGTGATATCCTGAGTGTCGGGTGAGGAACTTCCCTCCCCCGGGTCTTTCAATACCATCCTTCAGTCTTTATCATAACAGATGGTCTCAATTTCCACCGGTGGATAAAAGACAAGATTAGGCTAGCTCTATGACAGCACTACTCCAGCACTCTAGGCCTCTCTGCTTAAGTGACCCCCAACCCCCAGACAGCAAGAACTGCCATAAATAGTCATGTTATAAAATGGCTCATTTGAACTTTTAAACCATGTTGGCTGATTCAAATGTTGGTTGTTTTGGGAAGTTTTTCATTCTGCATTTTAGCCAAAACATATTTCAGGGGCACAAGTCTGTCTTTCCAACAGTAGTGAATCCTTTCACACCTCCAGGCTTTGCTAAGTGGACCCAGGTTACCTTTTCTCAGTTAGCAAATAAAGTGTGAGAAGTCTTTAGGCCACATGTCCTACATACTATGTTCATACACAACTTATAATCCATTTAGTTATCTATTTTTATTTTATATATATATATATATATATGTTTTTCAAGACAGGTTTCTCTGTGTAGCCCTGGCTGTCCTGGAATCAATTTATTTTTAACTACATATATTTGAACAAGGTATTTAAATAAGTTGGGAGGCTCTGCTAAAAACCTGAGATTAATAGGGGCTCTTCTAAGAATGTTCCAGACCCCAGATCCCTGGCCCCCAATAATTCTATAATCAATCATGAATTCACAGCTACTACAAACTGTTTAACCTATCATGGAAAAGCAAAACCACACGTGAGGTCCCGACACATATGAATATAACCATCTGCTGTCACAGAAATGTGTCACATGACAGCTTCGATACCTTTTGACTGCAGTCTACTTAAAAGATGAGAGTTCAGTTGGGTGTGGAGGTTCACCCCTTAGTAATTCTGGCATTTGAGAGTTTCAGGCAGGAGAATCACCAAAAGTCTGAGGTCAGCCTGGGCTACAGAATAAAATCTTCTCTCAATGGCCAAAAAAAAAAAAAAAAAACCCAACTACAAACAAGAACAAGAAACCATTTCACCACCAACAAAAAGAGTTTTCTCTGAAAAGTTGTGAAACATCTTAATTTTAGTTGAACTTTGGCCTTGCAGAGAGGAAGACTTCCTAGACTAGACCTTGTTCTGCCCCTCTGGACTATTTTCATATTGGCATATAGTAATTATACTAAGCAAGCTGTTCGTTGTGCTGTTTCCATAGTGCATAGAACGCACTTTGATATCCAGTCCTCTAATGCCTTTCCTACCCTTGTCCTCCAATATCCCTGGTAGTCCTCCTTTTACTTGGTTTTCTCTCCTAGTTTACATACATGAGAGAAGCATCTGGTGTTTGTCTTTGTGAGTTTAGCTTATTTGACTTAACATGGTGATCTCCAGTTCCATCCATTTTTCGACAGGCGACATAGCTGTATTCTTCTTTATGGCTGAATAAAACTCCACTAGGTATACCTAATGCCTTTGCCTTATCCTCTCATGTGTTGATGAGAAGATGGATTGTGAGGAGTTCCATGAATGTGGCTATTACAGTATTCCAGTATCTCCACAGTAAGATGACTCTGATATTTTGGGCTGTATACCATATAGATCATATGACTGTCCTATTTTCATTTTATTGAAGATTCTCCACACTGATTTTCATAGTTATTGGATGAATTGAACTCTCATTCCCATTAGCTTCATATGACACCCTTGCCGGTATCTAATGGGTTTTGTTTTGACTAGCGTCGGATGATTCTTAGAGCAATTGAGATGCTTGTTTCTCTGATGGATAAGGAGGCTAAGCAGTTCCCATGAATTTATCATTATTTGTTTATTCTTTTGGGAACTGTTTGTTTACCTCCTTTGCCCATATGCTGATTAAATTTTTTCTTTTGGTTGGTTTTCTTGTTTGTTTGTTTTTATTTTTTAAAGATTTTTATATATTGTTGATATTAATTCCTATAAGATGAATAGCTAGTGAGGCTTTCCTCCCTCACTGTAAGCTGTTTACTCTCTTGGGTAACTAACTCTTCCATTTGCTATGCAGTAGTTCTTCATGACCATCTAATGGCCATCTAATTCCTCTGTTCTATGCAAATGAATCTATAGATCATACACTATCTAGGACAAGAGCCTTTGCCTGTGCTAAAACTTACTTAATTCACTCAAATCTGCTCATCTCCATCTCTCACAACTACTTGCCATCTGGTTCTGATCCAACTTCACTTGGAGTTTTCTGTATAGATTTTTTTTTAATTAGAAATGCTTCCAAGCCAGGTGTGGTGTCTCATCCACTTGAACCCAGCACTCAGGAGGCAGAAACATGCAGCCCTCTGTGAATCAGAGACCAGCCAGGTCTACATAGCAAGTTCCAGGTCAGTTTGGACTGTGTAGTGAGACCCTATCTACCTTAGTTACTTCCCAGTTGCTATAATAAAGCACCATGGTTAAAAGGAATACAGGGCTTATTTCATTTTACAACTCTCAGCTCACACTCCTATCACTGAGGAAAGTCAAGGCAGGAATTCAAGGTAGGAACCTGGAAGTAGGACTAGAAGCAGAGAGCATGAAGGAGCAGTTTACTGGCTTACTTCCCATGGTTTGCTCAACTTTCTTTCTTTCTTTTTCTTTCTTTCTTTCTTTCTTTCTTTCTTTCTTTCTTTCTTTCTTT
>CAJQZJ010033958.1:1684225-1695403 GCA_907164525.1 Lophiomys imhausi
TTTCTTTCTTTCTTTCTTTCTTTCTTTCTTTCTTTCTTTCTTTCTTTTATTCTTCTCTCATATATTGCATCCCAACCACAGTTTTCCCTCCCTGCACTCCTTCCAGTTCTTTTCCCTACCTCCTGTCTCTCATAGATCCACTTATGTTTCCCTTCCAATTCAAGAACAGGCCTCCTAGAGATACCTACCAAGCATGACCTAACAAGTTACAGTAAGACTTGGCACAAACCCTCATATCAAGGCTTGACAAGGCAACCGAGAAGGCAGAAAAGGGTCCCAAGCAAAGATAAAGGAGTCAGAGATACCTCCCATTCCCACTGTTGGGAATCCCACAAGAACAACAAGCTACACAACCCTAAGGTATATAAGGTTCTCTGCATATAGCAGAGAACCTAGCTCAGACCCATGTCAAGTCTTTGTTTGTTGCTTCAGTCCCTGTGAGCCCCTATGAGCCCTGCTTAGTTGATTTTGTTCTTGTGTTGTATTGTACTCTACCTGTATGATTCCTATAGGACTTCCTCCCTCGCTTCTGCTGGATTCCTGCCTCTGCCTACTATTTGGCTGTGGATCTCTGTATCTGCTCCCATCAGTTGCTGGATGATGCCTCTCTGATATGTCTCTCAACCAAAGAATAGATAAAGAAAATGTGGTATATTTGTACAATAGAGCTCACTCAGCTATTAAAAACAATGACATCATGAAATTTGCAGGCAAATGGATGGAACTAGAAAGGATCATCCTGAGTGAGATAACCCAGACCGAGAAAGACAAATATGGTAAGTACTCATTTATAAGTGGATATTGGTTATTAAGTAAAGGATAATTATGTTACAATTCTCAGACCCAGAGAGGCTAAGTGATAAGAAGGGCTCAAGGGGAGACTCATGGATCTGCCTGGGAAGGGGAAATATAACAGATTGCATAGGTGGACTAGGGATGGGTAGAATAGGAGGGATTAGGTTAGGAGGTAGATTGGAGGGATGGAAGGAGACAGTATTGGGACAGATGACTGGAAATGGAGGGCCTTAGTTGAAACCTAGTAGAATAGAAATTTACTGGAATCTCTGAGAGTGACCCTAGTGAAATCTCCTAGTAATGGGGGACACAGAGTCCAAACTGGCCATCTTCTATAACCAGACAAGTCTCCTAGTAGTAGGACGGGGACATGAACCTAGCCACAAAACCTTTAATGTACAATCTGTCCTGATGGCAAGTTGTGTTGGGATAATGGTAGTGCAGAACTCGTGGGAATGAGCAACTAATGAATGGTCCAACTTGAGGCCTACGCCATGAGAAATAGTCCACAGCTGACACTGCCTGGAACCAGAGTAAAGACAGTCTTCTGACCCAGGATAGACCAAACACCACTGGCCAAAAAAAAAACAAAAACAGTGAAATGACTCCTAATGATATTATGTTACACTCCTAAATCAGTACCTAGCAGCCTGCTTTCTTATAGCACCCAGTACCACCAGCTCAGAAGTGACACTGCCTCCAGTGGAATGGACCCTCCCACATAAGCCACTGAGAGAATATCCTAAATATTTGCCTATAGACCAATCTTATGGAGGGGTTTTCTCAATTAAGATTCCTTCCTCCCAGATATGTTTAGGTTTATGTCAAGTAGACAAAAAAACCAACTACTAACCTCTCTAACAACAAACCAAATATAAACAACAACAAAAGTGCTTCCACACACATAACTCAGCTCTGTTGGCATATATATCACTTTCACATGGTGTAGTTTTACTGATGTGTGTCTATTTTTCCCAAGTCCCTAAGCTTCCTGTGGGTCTGTGATTAGGGCTTTTTCTCCCTGTATCTAGTAAATAGACTTGGGCATTGAAGAAGTTCAGAAAGTAGTTGAATGTATGATGTGATGGAGGGACACATGAATATTTGACCTATTGTGTTTCATAGTCTTTTTCTCTTTCTATTCACAGAACATAATGGGATATTGGATAATAATGTCTGATTCATTGCACACATGAAGAAAGGAGACTCAGCAGGGATAAATGACTAGCCATAGACCACCATGGCTGCTGCCCATGGTCCTTGCCACCAGAACTGGGCCTCCAAAATCTACCAGGCGTTAAGGCAGAGGATGCTTATAGAAATTAATAGCCATTCATCTTCCCATTTGGCAAGGACATCATACCTTTCGACATCTGATCTTGCATGGGTATGTCCTTCTCAGTATTGTGAGAATTATTTTCCATGTGAATTGGCAGAAAGAAGGCTTGTAAACACCACCTCTGCACATCAATTCCTGCCAAGGACTGACTTTGTTATTGCTTGTTTACTCTTCTCATTCATGAGTTGCTGGTGGAGGCTGTGGTTGGAGGCCAAAGAGAACATGGAGGATTGCTCCAGGTGAGATCATTCTAATTTTCTTAATGGTCTAGTACACATAGTACATTTTTTCCCCCAGATGAACTTGACAGTGAGTAGCATATTGGCCAGGGCTAGCTTACTTGAGGAAGTCAAGTTAACACTCCCTGTAAGGATCTCTGTCTTCCAACTCTGTTGATATTCTCGTCTGCTGCCCCTAGTCTTGTCCACTTGGGCATCTCAAAATATCATGTGACTCTACAGTGGCCAGAAGTCTTCTCACACAGGTGGAAAGAGCTTAGATCCAACACAGAGTATCAGTCATTCAATTAAAGTCGCTGCTTAGAGTCAACTTTCCCCATCTTGTCTGCACACCTTCTTCATTGATTATTCTTCTTCACCATTCCTTTTCCATACAACAAAGGAAATCACCAACCAATCCTCACAACAGCAAAACCCCAAAATCTTCAAAGATGTTACTAAAGGAAAAGTGAGGCAGATGGGAGCTTGTCTGAAACAATAGGAGGGTATTGAGTTCTAGTTCCAGGGGTGATTTATTGGCTGTGTGACTTTAGGAACATCCTTTATACCATTAGATCTCTGCATCTTGTTATCAAGTGGGTACTCTAAGGATATTAAAAGCTCAAATATTTCAATTTGAAATTTAAAGAAATAAATTAGAAGCCTGAGCACCTTTGTCTTTCAAATTTTCTAGAAGGAACTGTAGGGGTTAGATAAATTAGATTTAGAAAATATATAGGAGTTTCTGATACTGTCTCTTAATTCGGGGCCTGAAGAACATTATCAGCATGAAGTCAGGAAAAACAGGAAAGACTTAATAGACTGAAAAACAAGGTTGAAGTCAGGAAAAACAGGAAAGACTCAGTAGACTTGAAGAAACAAAGTATCTGGCCTGACATTGTTTTCAGCTGCTAAGTGGGCGGAGCCCAAATTAAGCTGAAACAGAGTTCCTCTTATTTAAGGACAGTACATGGAGCCCAGAAAGAGAAGAGGCCCCTGATGCTAGAGAGCTCCAAGAGTCCTGCTGAAAAAAGTGCTGGCCATCATTTGATGGCCAGATTTCCCTGAAGCAGAAAGAAGCCAGTGAACAAAAAAAGCCTGAACAAGACATCAAAAGGCCAAGGACTGGACCCTGTGGCTCAGCTTTTGCCTGGAGGGGTTTGATCTGTCCGATCAGTGGCCTAAAAGAAATTGTGCCTGGCTTTAAGGACTGAGGCAGAGCAGCTGAGTTCCTGATTCAAAAGAAGTAAGTTGGCCTGCAAGACGGCTGGGGTCTCCCACAGAGAAGAAAGCATGAAGCTTTATTTAAGGTGAGACTGCAATAACCAACTTACCCTGACGAACCTGCATCTGAGAGATCCAGAAAAAGGACTGCTAAGTGCGTTAAAGAATCTACAACAAAAACTGTTCCTGACGACTGAGGACCTGCCCCAGAGACTGTATCATTCTAAAAGGTTAGAAATATAATTATCAATAGGTTTAGTGGATAGGTTAAAGGGGTTGTAGGAATTTATAGGATTAATAGTTAAGGAATTGTTGGTGTTTGTTATAAGTGAATTTAGTAATAAATAAATAAGTGTTAAATAATAATTTAAAAGATCAGTTACAAGGAACCATGTTTTACCCTCATGATAAATTATACTTTCAAATTTTATTTTGTAGTGTTTCTTCTGAGGATATATTTAGAGCTCTTGGATCCTTAGAGAAGTCCTCCTCCTCTACACTCATTTACACTGCTATTTTTCATTGTTAGCACTGTCACACTGAATCTCTCCTTTGCGTTCTTGCTCTACTAGACCACAGACACCTGATGGCAGGCACTGAGTCTTGGTGTCTGTTTATTGGCAGAGCTGTTTATAAATAGCATTTGTTTATGGCCAATACCTTGTCCAACATTTGTTAATTTTGAATATCATTCTTTCTCAAAAGAGCTCATATTATATATTTTGGAGGTGAACAACAAAACCAGTCTTTAAATTATTTTCTTGATACTTACAGCCCTGAATGTTATCACTGATTTCCTTGTGCATTTTGTCAGCTATTCTGTGACATCTCCTTGAAGGCAGGTAGCAATTTTCCTACTGCACGTGCCAAAACCACAGAAAGTCCATTCATGCTTCCACAAAAATGATTAGCACACCAATTCACTGGCTTCGTGATAACAAATATGGCAAATACATTAGGCTGGCACAGTCAGTCTTGGGTTCCATTCAGCTTGAATAGAATTTAGAAGGTAAATCATCTCAAAGAAAAACTTGTCCCCTCTCTCAAGCTCACTTTAAATTTTTTTGTGAGACTCAGATAAAAACCCATACCTTGGGTACCTCCCAGGGTTGGTATGAAGATTACATAAAGGAGCAAGAGAGAAAATTTTCTGAAAACTGGGCCCTTGGGTTCTTGATATTGATGTTGAATAATCTATTTCACCTTTTATCCTCCTGTGAAAATTCAGTTGAAGTAGCCTAGGGTATGGCTGTATTGTTTGAAGTATGAGTCCATTCTTCTTTCTGAAATATTTCTTAGCAGTGCATGGATTAGCGGTGGGGAAAAGGAGTTGAAAACCATGGTACTATCTTATTCACACTTTAGATAGACCTTTTTTTTTTTTTTTTAATCCAGAGTCTGATGGGATGGAGAGTTAGACTTCAATAGACCAGTGTTGGCCAAGGTCAAGCCAGATGTCAAACTCTGTATTCCCTACGGAGAGGGATGGGATGTGGTTTTGGTCATGTTTGTTGTTCTGGACCTAGCTTGTGGTGACAAGTGCAAGTGAGTCAAACCATCTTGGGCTTAGTACAAGTCACAGGAATGCACAGCTTTGAAATCGATATAGATTGAACTTCTTTGCTTGATTTCCCACAGCTGGGAGGGATGCATGTGAAAACGTGTGATTTGTCACTTTTTTTCTGTCTCTCCTCTAGCTTTTTAAAAAAATTTTCTTCAGTGGATAGCAAAATATAGTGGTGGTTAGGATTTATAGAGTTGTTGCTGTGACTTAGGCACTACTTGGGGCTGTTTGTATGAAGTAGATCTTCAGTTCTTTACTATGAGCATGTTGGATTGATTCTATCATTCCCCATTCACTTCAAATTAGCTGTGTGAGGAATAGAGATATGAGGAAAATACTGCAGTACATGGGTAATAAATAGCAATGAAAGGATTCAAATCCACCACAAAGATTCCAGTCTCCAAATTTCAAACAATATTGGGGGTGCATCTAAGTATATTTCATTGACAATCACCCACATACAAGGATGACATTCTTAGACTCAAGTGGATTGTGCTGAGAGATTATG
Source organism: Lophiomys imhausi (assembly GCA_907164525.1). Taxonomy (NCBI): domain Eukaryota; kingdom Metazoa; phylum Chordata; class Mammalia; order Rodentia; family Muridae; genus Lophiomys; species Lophiomys imhausi. The sequence continues at coordinate 1,689,874 of CAJQZJ010033958.1, forward strand.
GAGTCTGAACATGGAGATGTAATGAGCCAAGGGGATTCAGATGTGTTGCTTTGGCTTCTTGAGCAACAGGAGGCGGCCTGTTCTAATTCTGAAACAGTGTGACTTTCTAGCATGATCCTAGTTCCAACCATAGTTCAACCACTATGTTTGAATAGGAAGGGGACCAAGGGTGAGTTATTCATGTTTCCTAAATTCTTTAGTTGTAAAATGTACATGACATGATTCTCATAGTTTAAGAAACAAGGTTTTGACAAATGCTTTTAATATTTCTTGTTGCATTCTGGGACTGTTGGCCATTAGAAACCAGGGACTTAGTCTACTCTGAGGGTTATGTCTTTTCTACATTTTTTTCTTACTTGCATTTGGAAAAGATAACCTTGGACCTATGTTCCAGAAATGTGCTTATTAAAGTATGAAAGGATGATAAATAAAAAAGAAAAGAAAATATACATATTTTGTTTTTAGACAGGCTACAGAGGTTTCTGCTTGGCCAATTTATAGTGATCACTCTTCTCATACAGTTTTCATGAATTGCCCCTCTTTCTTACTACACGTATGCAACACACACACACACACACACACACACACACACACACACACACACTTGTGTGTTCATGCAATATAACAGAGGTAAGAACTTGTAAAAATGAACACTTTCCCGCAGGGATATTTAATGTTTCTCTGAGAGATAAATTTCTAGGACAAATGCTATGAATTGCCTTTGGAAGGTAGAACTTCCTTTGCCTGGCTTCCAACAGAGATTGAAGAAGATCAAGATCACTGTTCTTTCTTTGTTTGATAAGACTGCACATTCTGTTTCTCAAGTAAGATGATTCCACATTCAGAGTCAGCTGATTTGAGCCAACCTAGAGACAGAAGCTTTCTTAACAAGACCTGGGACTTGGTGGTCTAGCCTCATATAGCTATATGAATCACACCTCTTCCCTCTGGGGAGCACCCTAGGCTGGCCCTTATTTTGACTAACCAGTCCTTAACTGTACCTATTTCCCATCTGCTGTGGTCTGTAGATGGTTTCTTCACTCCTGGCCTCCAACTCATGTTGAAATTTGATTATACTGTGGCAGTGTTGGAGGACGGGCCAAAAGTGGTGTTTGGGCCATGTGGCTACAGACTTCATAAACTGATTCATGTTTTTCACATGGGGATAGGTAAGCCATGAGGGCAGTTCAGACATATTCCCCACGCTGCTTGCACCCCTGCCTTCTGCTTTGCTTGAAGTATCACAAAGCTCTTATAAGAAGCAAGCAATGTGCCAGTTCCTGGTTCTTAAACTTTCCAGCCTGTGGAATCGAGAGTCAAAGTAAGTGCCCTTTCTAAATTACCCAGTGTCTTATTTGTTATACCAATGAAAACAGGTTAAGATGCCACCTCCCAGCCTTCTTCTGGAGGATCTGTGGCAAGCATAGCCCTTTAGATTTGTATTACATAACATTACCATGCTCTTAGCCTTCACACACGGAGTCTGCTGTGTTGCGACTTCTTTTTTGAGGTGGTTAAAATTGCCTAGCCTATGGTTTGATGGAGAGCTCTCCACATGCAGTTACTCACTGCTCTTTGATTTCTGTTGAAGAAACTATCTGTAAGGAATGCAATTTTATTAATTTTGTGGGGTCAATGTATATTAAAAGTATACTTCAATGGCTTGCCTGGGTTGTCATCTTGAAAGGACTGGTGAAGGGATTTTTGTGTGTCTGTGGAGAGTTAATCCTTTAGAAAGGATTAAGGGGTTAGACAGGGACTGGGGAATAAAGACCTGTCCTGAGTGTGTGAGGCACTGCACAAAGGCTGGTAAGTCTGGGTGGGAAAAATAGGAGGAATGCAGTGTGTGTGTGTGTGTCTGTCTGTCTTTATGTACCATTTTTTCTATGCAAGTGTATGTATGGCTGCACCATTGTCCTCTGATATTAGGCTATTAGACACCAACTACTTTGTCTTGTCAACACTGAATACAACACAATCAATTCTCCAGGGAGCTTCCAGGCCTTTTGCATCAAAATAAAAATTTTTGAGATATCCATGTTTTAGACTGAGTAGTCCCTGGATTCTCCACTTCTTCAGTGGGCATTGTGAAACTATTCAACGCATTGTGTAAGCCAATAAAAAAAATTTCTGGTTTTATAATATATATATATATGTATATACTCTGTTGGTTCTGCATTTCTAATTGGTAATGCACTCACTGTCTGAAGTGAGTCAGATCGCTCTTATCTATGCATCTGAGTATTGGGTAGCCTTTTTCAAAGATCCTCATTTTGCTTCCACTTTTGTAAGAACAGAGTGAAAATATTCGTTTCACAGGGCTGACAGCATGCTCACAGGAGAAGAGCTAAAGATTCTTCCCAGTGCACCTCCATATGTCTGAGGGGTTACTTCCATAGATGATAGACATGTAGGGCATTGACTATGGGAAAAAGTCATGCCTTGAACATATATGGCATCATCCAATGGACTGAAAACCTGAATGGAAGATGGAGGATGTCTACTTTCTAATCTATAAGACCTGTGAATATTACTGTGAGGGACAAAGGATATTTTTGTGGTTGTAGAAGAGTGAAGGATCTTGAGATTAGAGAATTGTCCTGGAAGAAATTGCAAGTGTTCCCATTAGAGGAAGTCATGGTGTGTGTGGTGGGTATTGACTAAATGGGAAAATAATGCAATATTGCTAGGTTTCATAAATTACAGGGCATTGTGGCCATAAGCCAGGCCATGCCAGTGGTCACCAGAAGCTGGAAGAGGCAAGAGAGGTTCCACATGGAGTCTCTAGAAAGACTTTAGTCTGGTTGACATTGTTAGGCTTACCACTTAAATTCACTTCATGCTCTGCAACTCATAGCTGCAAGAGAATACATTTCTATAGTGCTCAGTCACCAACTTCTGGTATAATTTGATAAAACACCAATAGAGCTAATCTGAGGACAGTATCTCTGAGGTATAATTTCTGTATTATGCACAGCATGGCTTTAAGATTGGTTAGTTTTTTGATTGTCTGAGATTATTTGTGAGAGATGGTATTAATCACCTTTGAAATTTAGAATGATATTTCTCCATACATGTGGTCTCATGATGTAAATTTACATGTATTTTCCTACATCCTCTTTCATTGCAGCTCCTTTAAGTTAATTTTATGGGGTAGACCAGAGGACAGAGAAGAACAGAAAAAATCCCCTGGAAGTTGCAACATTGACCCTCAGCCTGACAATTTTTGCAGTGGTTGGTTGATGTGGGAGCTTTGCAGTGTTGAATGGTTTAGGTCAGAAAGGAAGATGGAATCTGGACTGACACATTTCCTCCTTATCATCCTGAGGGCAGCTTGACTCCAAAATGTGTCAGACTTTATCTGGGTGGCTGCTCATCAATTACTCTAAAGATTCGTCCATAGCACACTTTGTCAAACTAAAAAGCTAAGAAATGATTACATTCAAGCCAGAGATAAGAAAGTGAAGCTTAGAGCTTTGCCTGAGTGTACCACATACTGTGGGACAGCTAAGGCCTGCTTCCATGTCTGCTTCACCTGACTCAGCATCCCTCGTGGGGAAAGGACCTAGTCTAGATCTCCTTAATAACTATACAAACTGGGCTTCTAAAATCCTTCCCACATCTGGAGGATTCTACTTAGACAGGGAAAACATCAAAAGGGGTTTGAGAGGAGTGAGTGGAATTATGCCAGGCTCCTTGTTCCCTTAGTACTTCTAAAAGCAGCCCACAGGTCTAATCTTCCTCTTCAGCTTCCCTCTGCTTTCCACTGAGATCAGCAACCTCTGCAGATGTGGCTGTGGTATCAAGGGACTGTAAATCTGCTCAGGGAGATACCCGGTAAGCTTTTCAGAAACCATCTTGTGGGGCACCCTCCACTAAGGGAGTTTAAAGACTCTGGATCCCCAGGAACACCTGTCTAGGCCAGGATTGGACTTGACTTAGTGATGAATGGTACATGAGAATGCTCTGAAGTGGGTATAGAAAGATGACTCACTTTTTGAGAGAGATGATAGAAGCTTCCCTTCATGGAAATACTTTATAAGGAAATGACAGCAAAGCTTTGATAATCCCTGTGGAAAGGCAGGGATGGGGGCCAGGATGAATCAGCGAGACAGCTGCATGGGAAGAACAACTGAAGGGGGCTTGCTTTGAAGTGGATTTCATCAGGGGCTCAGCTACATGGAGAAGTACTTCCAGTCAAGACCTGCTGAGAGCCTGATGTAAAGTGCTGGGCTCAGTAGTCAATGATTGCTTTTGAAGCAACTAGAAGTACTTTGGTTCTTTGCAAGCTGTGATCTTCTTGACAGTCAATCTAATAAGTAACCCATATGAAATTGCTCTTGAACAGCATATTTGACCTGAAAAACATAGTTAAACATAGTACATTCTGATATATATCAATAAATCTGTGACAAAGTTAAATTCCACACCTGGACTTTGACTACATTTTAAGGATTTTCCCATTGTCATTCTTGAAGGGCAGTGAAGTTCCCTAGCTCATACTGTTTTGATAGTCATGACTAATGGAACATATTCTTGCATCTGTAGTCTGACACCTGAACGGCCTACAGAAAGCAAAAAGACCAGGAAGGTGATTGCTCAGGTTCAGGTAGGGGGATTCCATGGCCTGTAAGTGAAGGCTAGTTATGAGTGTGTCAGTGTTAGTAGGTGCTATGGATCTTTAAGGAGTGGAGTCCTATATGATTTCCTTAGGTTACTGGGGGATACACCCTCTAAAGGTATTGGGAGACTCTATCTATGCTTCCTGGCTAAGATGTGAGAACATCTTCTGACACACATTTCTGCCATCTTATCCACCTTGAGTATATATCCAAACTAATGAGATTTTCTAGTCTTGGACTGGAATCTCTAGAAATATAAACTAAGATAAACCTCTTTTTGGTTCTTTAATAGTCTGTGCCATGCATATCTTATTATAATGCTACTAATTCTACACTAATCAAGGAGATTCTAAAAGGTGATATTGAATATTGAAGGATAGACATAGGCCCTAGGAAGCCAAGAAGATGAACACAGAAAAAGAGGAAGACGTTTGGTGTCCTTGGACCCACAACTAGGAAATATGTGAGGATAGTGGCTTCAAAAAGGGACTTTCACAAGGGGAAAGTAGTTTTTCTTTATCATGTCTAATACTCACTTTTTAGTTATCACTTCATGTGTTTGTTTAATCCTTAGAACTTTACTTATACAAAACTGATTTAAACTTCTCGGTAAATTTATGGACATTGTTAATATTTTAATGGAGACCTGAGGAAGAGAAGTTACTTGATCAAAAATCATAGTTATAGTTGGAGTAAGATGTGTAATTAGGACCTGCAACTTTTAACTTTGTGTAGGATTCTACTTCTTATGTCTTCCTAAATATTACACATTAGTTATTAGTTACAAAACACACACACCACACAAATACATACATACACCACACACACCAGTCACACCAGAAATACATACACCACATAACACACACACACACACACACACACACACACACACACACACACACACACAC
>CAJQZJ010033958.1:1749649-1769414 GCA_907164525.1 Lophiomys imhausi
TTCTTCTTCTTCTTCTTCTTCTTCTTCTTCTTCTTCTTCTTCTTCTTCTTCTTCTTCTTCTTTTCTAAAGATTTTATTTAATTATTGTGAATTCAGGGTTCTGTCTGCGTGTATGCCTGCAGGCCAGAAGAGGGGACCAGATTCCACTATAGATGGTTATGAGCCACCATGTGGTTGCTGGGAATTGAACTCAGGACCTCTGAAAGAGCAGTCAGTACTCTTAATCTCTGAGCCATCTCTCCAACCCAACTTTCTTTTTACACTTAATATATATTTCTCCATTTTCCTTTATCCTTTTCTTTTTACATTTCCATGTTTCTGATCACATATCCAGTTTGAGGCTCTGTTAAACTTACCCCAACGTCTATATTTACCACCTCTTCTCACCACTTTGTCACTTCATTTAAATCAGATTTCTTCCTAGCCCAGCCCTTTCTTATTCTTGTGCTCACTGAGGTTAAGCCAGTGCCCATGTTTCTGGTCCTTACTTTACCAGTTATCTTCTCTAAAATGAATTGGATCATTGGTCTTGGCTGAAATTCAAGTATCCTCTTCATCTGTTTGAACTATTCTCCTTGGACCACTCTCATTCTTCTTCCTTCTCTTCCCTTTACATTTGTAATGTTTTGTGAGTTACATCTTTGGACTCGCCTCTTGAGATCCATTCCCCCATCACCACTGTACTCTCATCCATGCCTGGACTTGACTTTTCATAGCTGCTGACATTTGATGCCCTGACTAGATTCAATAGTTAGCTCCTGTCTGTGGGTATCAAATATCAAGTCTCAATCAACTCTCTCTCCTGGCTGATTAATGAGTTTTAAAGTGATCCTTGATACACGTTATTTCCATTCCAGCTATGTCTGCTGTTTCCTCTTGACCTGATTCCTATCTAGATGTTTCCTTAAGAAGGTAGAGAAGCAGTGCTGTCTTACTAGTTACAGGATGGGAATTATTTCTCTTAAAAATTTGATGGTGACACAGTTTGACTTGATTTAGCTTTTTCAACTTTGAGAGAAATTCTAAGCTGGAGGAAAGTTTAAATTCCTTCCAGCTGCCTGCATGGCATAAAGATCTCATCACCAGTCCTGGGGGTGAGAGGGACTCATCAACTTCTCCTTTAATCAAATAAGTCGAAGCTAAAATGAGGCCAAATCCATACTCAACATTTCACTAACACTCCAACCCTAAGCACCCATGATTTTCCTCCTCTCTTTTTACCAGATAAGTAAGATGAATTGCTTGATTCTAAGGGCTCTTAATCAACAGGCACCAAGAGAATTCGGGAGCCTGAAGAAATATAAAGAGTTCAGGGCTGTTCAGAGAAAGGTAAAGAGGCACGGCCGTTATGCTGTCTATCATCTGTGAGTTTCAGAGGTGACATAAGGGCTTCAGAGACACTTATGCCTAAGTCTACTTAAAAAACAAACAGATAAACAGGTGGACCACAATCCTAATGTACCATCTGTTGTGCTCATTCTTATGAAGAAACAGTCTACCAGGAGGTAAGAATCCCTTCCTTCCTCCCCTTCTTCCCTCCCTTCTTTCCTCTCTCCCTTCTTCTCTCCTTCCCTCCCTTCCTCCACTTTTCCTCCCTGCCTCTCTCTCTCTCTCTCTCTCCTTTCTTTCCTTCTTTCTTTTGAGACAGGGTCTCATGTAGCCAAGGGTGTCCTCATTACCTACTGTATAGTTGAGGATAACCTTGAACTTCTGATCTTCTTGTCTCTACCTCCTGAGTGCTAGCATTAAAGACCTGAGCCTGTGTGTGCTTTGCTTTATGAGGTACTGTGCAGTAGACACAGAGCTTTTGAAAGCATTCTACTAACTGAGCTACATCCCTAATCCCACTGGGGTTCTTCCAAAAATGTTGAGAATTATTTAAAACAGGATCGCATGCGTAAGTCCCATGGAGATATCTAATTCAACATTGCTCATGTGTAAAGCTAAGATCACATGTGTAAGTCCCATGGAGATATCTAATTCAACATTGCACATGTTTTAAAGCTAAGTTTGATTCCTATGTTTCACTTATTCTTTTCATCATAGGCAGAAACAGTAAAAATGAGCAAGCTTTATTTTTAATTGGAAGATTTGAATTTCTATGTTTGGAAATTATTACTTGTATAGTTACAGTTGAGATAGTAAAACACAATTACAATTACTTTAAAAATAGAATAGATAGCTAGAGTCTCATAGTTAAATTTTGAGCTGTTTAGGAATCAAGAGGGTGTTCTGGATCTAAGAAGATGTTTTTAATAGTGATGCAAGTTAGTATGAAAACTGAGTCAGATAATGAACTTTAAACTCATGGAGATGGTTAGATGGTAGAATGTTAAAGTCAGGGGCCAAATATGTATGAACTGGACATTGGGAATGTATGCTGGGCCATTTAACTCTCATAAATGTGGTGTATTTATTTCTGTTGTTTTGTATAGTATTTACTGTTATAAGAGAAGGAACCATTTGTTGGACTGAAAGGGGAAGCTGTTGGGGGGAAGAGGGTGGAAGGGTGGGACAGGAAGGGGGAGTAGGGAAGGGATTTTGACTGAGATGTAACTTGAAGAAATAAAAAAATAAAGTATAAAAAAAAATAGTCTCCAACAACTCAGCAAGCACTCTATGACCAACCAAGTCCCATGATAAATATAATAGCTGCTGATGTGTGTGTGCACCCATCTGTCACCCTACTTGAAGGGCATAGGCTAGATGTCCCTCCTAAGACTCTCCAGGTGCTGGTGCTTTTTGATCTTTTTCTATGTTCTTCAGCCTACTCCCCACCCCCACCCCCTTCCCCAACATGGAAGGAGTAACTTAGGATAGAAGTTGCTGAGCTGCTTGATTAGCTGTGAAGTGTTTCATGTTTCCAGCGTCATTAGAGTTGCTACAATCAGGACATGTCTTAGGAACACAGACTTTCAGACTCTACTCAGGCTTACTGAATAGGACACTCCGTGGGTGGGCCCAGTCATCTAAGTACTAACAGGCCCACTAGCTGGTTCTTATGCTCCTCAAGCTGAGGACACTCTGGATAGTTCATCTGTCTTCTCTGAATCAGCTTATAGGAGGGGTTGTGCTCTGATCTGCTTCCTTCCATGTGGTTGAATTAGAGGCTCCTCTGCAGGGTTTAGGTTGGGAAGGATACTGTGTGGCTAGGGGTTTTTATACGATAATTTCAGGTGCAGCACAATAGAGTCACGATTTTACCGACCTAACTCATGTTCTCCAACCAAGATTTTTCTTCTAATGGAACTGACATTTTATTTATTTTTGCTTAAATATAACTCTAATTTCAACTTGTTTAATTTGTTCTAACTTTGACTGTAGAAAGAGAAAGGAAGATCATTCATTGGATCCCTTAAAGCCATAATAGTCATTATTTGTTTTTCTTCATGACCATACATTTAAGCCTGGAGGGAGCTTGAGAGTGGTTGGATTTATTAATGTTAAAATTGGTGTCAAGTAAACCCCAGAGAAGACAAAGCACTTACCAATATACACCCTGAAAATTAACTGGAGACAGCAAGCTCCAGGCATGGACTTAGAATCTAACCAATACAGTCAAGGTGCTACTTCACTAGGTCTAATTTGAAACAGGGAATATTTATTTTGATGGATTTATCTCTGTCCTCACAGGGAGGATTTCCTAACTTGTGTTTCAGCCTGGGAGTCAAGAATGAATCTGTATCAACCTCATTTCCAAGGCCCCCTAGTGAACATGGCATTTCTCAATGTCACATCCTGGAATTCCTTCCTGAGCTTCTTTCATCCAACTTCATTGACATGAACTGGAAATGAAACACAGCTGTTCAGTTTGTCTGTGGCAGGGTGCAAATTCTTAATCCTCTTGTGAGCTCATCCCAGGGAAAAACGTGTTGTGTGACCAGGAAGTATTCTTGACTCTCATGCTGAGTTCGCCCCCATTTCCTTTGAGTCACCCTTGTTTCCAGTCTGCAACGCAATTATTTCTCCAAACTGAGTTCATTGACCATATGCCAGAGACATTTCCTATGAGTTAACATATCTGACTTTGAGAGTTGAAGTTTGACTTATCTAATTTTCATCCACATTATACCTTTTATAAACCCTTATTTCTATTCTGGGTTGCCAAATCACATGGGGTTTTTACTTTGCAAAATTTCATCATGGACACCCGCTTTGATGGTAGGAATCAACCAATTTGCCTCTTTCTTGATTAGTTTTACATTGCCAGTTCATTTTTTATTTTGAACATGGCAGCTAATGTACCAAACCAATGAAGTAGGTACTCTTTCAATTCAATTCTTCAAAGAGTCATGGTGTACCACTACTTTCTTTGCTCAGTATCTGTTATGGTGAGGGTTTAAGCCCAGGTCCGGCTCTCTTAGAATGTTTTATACAATGAACTATGTGTTGGCTTCTTGGATGTCCCAACTAGTGGGGAGGAGAAGGCTTACTGGTATAGGGACAGTTCAGATATATTGAAGGTGTTCACAGAAGCCAAATAAGGCACATGTTTAATTCATGTTCAATGCCAAGGTGTAGAATGCGGAACAGTAGGTGATTCTCAGAGAATTTGTTTTAGAAGATTTCCCTTACTATATAAGTACAAGCTATTCTCATGGAGTCCCTTGGGTTTGAAGACATTCAACAATGTGAAATATATGGTAGATCCTGAAGGTTTGTGACTGATCCAGAATTCCACATGATGGATTTTCGCATTCATGTGTGCTAAACCTTAAAACATACGCAAATGCAGATCTAACTGAATAGCGAGGGTGTACCTATGGAACTCAAAGATCTGAACAGAGTGTATACCAGATTAAGAAGTGTAGGCACAATGTAATGAGCCATTTACAGAAAATGAATATGGCTTGTTTTATTGATGTGGGCTGAAGGGATCTAACTTTTGGGCTCAAAGTAAGGCTTGAGGATGAATGAAGGACCTGAGGTGCTTCTTAAAGGACCAGGAGAAGTTAGATAATAAAGAAAAATGGTAAAAAATTGATGTTCAAAAAATAAACAACTCATTTTTTTGTGGCAGAAAAATCTGACTAATGGTGGAAAATACCAAGGGTACTGTTTTTAGTTAACCAAGAAGTTCGGCCTCAATATCAAGACTGGAATCTTTGTTTCTTTTTTTCTCCAGAACCATGTCATGTTAATAGCTGTGGTTCTGAACATCTCATTTGCATTCAGAGTCTGGTAAGGAAGGAAGAGTTAGGCTGCACCTTCATCTGTATTCCATCTTCTTATTAGAAAGACAAGAGTTTCTATAGGGAACACTAAGTAGATATTCACCTATGCTTATTCCCTGGTTAAATCATGTGGACCCTTTGGATTCCCTCTTTAGCCTCTATAGAGAGAGTATGGGAGGGAGAATGCACAAAGACTATGCTAATGTTACCCATGTAAATGAACACCTTTCACATGAGTTCTGCTCTGGGGGAGTTATGAAGACAGCATTGGTATCTGCTTTAATTCTTTATTACTTCCAAGTATGTTATGCCATGCTCAAAGAGGGATAACATAAAACATTCATTGAAAAATTAAACAAATTCAGTTTCATCTCAGCGGCGTGACCTGCATGCTAGGAAACATAAAGACACAGATCAAACCTGAGGTCTGATAGACAGATGTCCATAAATATGTGCCCAATATGCTGTGGTACATATTATAATATAGGTGGCCTTTAAAAAAAATAAATACAGAGAGAGATAAAAACCAGAGAGGGACACATACTTGCACATGCACATGCACACACATACAGATAGATAGACAGATAGATAGATAGATAGATAGATAGATAGATAGATAGATAGATAGATAGAGAATGAATGAATGAATGAATGAAGATACATCTCAGGGAGGTTACTGAGACAGTTTAAATTACACTTTAAATGTCACTCAACTGTCCACGTGTGACCACAGGTTTATTTCTCCACTGTGCAAGTTGGCTCTGTGTATAAGTTGTGACTGCCTTAGTCTGAGACCCAAGGTAAGTGAAAAGCCTCAGTCTGGACCCTGGGCACAAGGAGTAGAGAACAGGCACCACATGTAAAATGTTAGAAACAACTTTGTCTCAGTGGCACATGTCACTTCTGCTCAATCCTTGGTCAGAATGGTTTGTATGGCTCTTCTAGAGGGAACTAATGGATCTTCAAGAGTGCATGTGAGTCCAGAGATGGACACACAGTGCTGTTTCTTACAAAGAGCTAGGGGAAGGTTTGACCTGCTGTACTATCTTGTTTCTGGTCCTTCTAGTCCATTCTCCCTTTCCTCCTTCTTCTAGTGACCAGCCTTCTACCTCCCTTAGTGTGAGAGAGCTCTAGCTGGGCTGAGTTGCAAGGGATGTGGTGGGGGATCCAGAGTCTGACTTCATCTCTACCTGGTCCAGAAGGGGAGACTGAGGGAAGGGATTGGATTTAAAGCCAAGAACATCTTGGCAGTATGTGACTTTTCAGGAGGTTAAAAAGATGGATTTCACCATCTGTATCTTTCCTAACACTTTTTGGAGAAGAGTTATACCAGATATGGAAGTGGGTGGCCAGACTGCTAAGAAATTTGTGCTGTCATTCAGCACTGGCTCGGCAATTACCAGTTGTGAGCTCCTGAAAGATGTAGGGCATCATTTATACAGGGACCAGTGGCAGAGTGGACTAAAGACAGGGATAATGACCAGAGTCCTCAGTTGTCGGTGGTAATAAACAAGCACAGATGTGTATTTAGCACACAAAGTACCACTGTGACTTGGATATTTGGAACTGTGGGTAAAAGGCTATCATAGAACGGATCTTTAGTTTTTCTTCAGATGCCTCAAGCCCATTGCCTTTCTCTTGCTGGTATGTGTGTCTGTGTCCTCATATTCAAATGTCCCTTTGGCATACTGTTTTGCAACAGGCTGTTCTTAAAATACACACTTAAATTTCTGTAGGGGGGGCACTAAGAATTACTCCCTGGTTTCCAGTTCAGAGGTAGATAGAATAGATGCCTGGTTAAGTACGCATGTCATTTAGCTTCATTTCTGGTCTCCAAATTTTCTTGGACCCTCAAGAACTCAGCTCCTCTGAACTTTAACTCCTTCTGCTATAAATGGAATGTGCTCTCATGGACCTTAAGGGATTTTTGGGAAAACCACATGAGAACTTTCTTTTTATTAAATACTTACTGTATAAGAGATTTTGGTTAAGGTGAGAACATATATTTTATGATCTTTAAGTCAATGAATGATTGTTCTATTATTGTATGTATTATGTTTGAGAAAGCTAAAGTTGGGTCCAAAAAGCTACATCTTATGGAGGGGTCACCATAATTTTTGATATCAATATTTATGCTTACAACTCTGAACCATTCTGAGCCATTTCTGTTAATTTTTGGATCATGAATCTTCTGAAATTAAATTGTCCTTTTTCCCAGTTGCTGGTATTTTGAACCTGTATCAAACATGGCAGCTACTCTTTTGTATTATTGGTATTACACTTTGTTTCCTTTTTAGTTTAGTATTAACTTTCAGTTCTTTGAAGACAGAGTCTGAATCTCACTATGTTCTCAAGTCTTCACTTCTTTTCTCCCTGAAGTAACACATAAGTTTTTACTTTGGTCGAGACAATTATTCTTAAGAAACTTGTGTCTTAGCCGGGCAGTGGTGGCGCACGCCTTTAATCCCAGCACTTGGGAGGCAGAGGCAGGCGGATGTTTGCGAGTTCGAGGCCAGCCTGGTCTACAAATTGAGTCCAGGACAGCCAGGGCTACACAGAGAAACCCTGTCTCGAAAAACCAAAAAAAAAAAAAAAAGAAACTTGTGTCTTTAGGCTTTATAGGGTGCTTCATACAAAGCAACAAAAGTATTAGTCATGGAATGAATCAGCCAGTGAATCACACATTCAGTTCAGACTAGTCAAGAGTCCTCTGTCATCTAAACCCATTTGGGAGCCCATGAAGATGAACATTTTTTATTATGATTTATTTTTGAAATTAAAATATAAATTAAAAATAAAAATGTCCTTCCTCTACTCTTTTTTCCTCTCTCTGATCCTTCACATGAACCTCTCCTTTCTCTCTCTCAAATTCATAGCCCTTATTTCTTTAACCATTGTTACAAATGCATATATGCATATATATTCCTAAATATATAAATACAACCCTCTCAGTCCAAACAATATTATTTGTATGAGTATGAATTCAGGGCTGACCATGTGATATTAGACCACTAACTTGGAGGCTCTTCCTTCATGAAGTTAAGATCTCTTGATTTTTGTATTTCTTTTTTGTCTATAATTCTTTGTCTAGGGCTGAGGCTTGATGAGATTTCCCCTTTTCCATATTAGCATGTTTATTGTTGCTGTTGTTTTTGTTTATGTCTCATTTAGGTAGCCATTTGATGTCAGAGAAACTTCACCCAAAAAGTCTTCTCCATATCTTCCAAAAACCTCTATTGTAGTAAGAATAGACTGTCATGTTTTTGTATGATGCATCATTCAAAATGTGAAGCATCCAAGTTCCTCACCTAGCTTGTTGTCTCATACTTTTCAACCTCATTTTCAGTATATTGCTCTATTAGTTGCAAAAAATCAGGGTCATTGGATCTGAAACCCTGAGCAATCACATATCTGCGATGCATTAGTTGTGTGGGCTGCTTACCTTCAGTGAACTCCACTGTTCTCATCTGCTGAAGGAGATGGTGAAATTTGGCCTGTGAGGAGCACCTGAAGAGGTGTGAAGTAAGTGCCTGATACAGTTATTGGCAAAGGATGAGTTCCCCCAAATTCTGTTTCTTTTATACCCATCCTATCAGTGTGATATTCCAAAGAAGAGAAAGGGAGATTGTATACACTGTGTGGATATTATGCCAATAGAAGGGATGGATTTAGAATCATTAGCTAAAGAAAAGTTTTTTATGTTACCATCAACAGTATCAAAGATCATGATTTTCATATATAAAATTGATGTTTTCTTTTTTGAGGTACAAGTAAGGTCACCAAACACAGTTAAAGTTCTCCAAATGTTGGTGACAACAGTGTTATAGTGTCCATCTTCATCCTCATCACTTTGATCAGTTAAGTTCAGTTTAATTAGTTCTGAGCCTCTCTGACTCTTAGCAGATCCTAGGAAGGCAGAAGTTATACCATCCACACACCCGTGGTCACAACTGGCAAGCTCTACATTTACACAACATGCTACAGACCAGAGCCAGACGGCACAACACTTAGCTCTCATGCTTACTTCAGATTTCAAGTGAGTTTTTTGATATTTGCAACCCTCCCTGGAGGATAGTCCAAGTTGGGTGGTATTACAGGATAAGATTTTGTTGTTCTTCTTGCCTTTTGGGTCTGAATGGAAAAGCTGAGTCTCTGGAAAAAGAAATAGTGGTATTAGACATTGTGAACATTTTCATATAGTTTCATTGCACATCATTTCTAGTTAGAAAATGCAGGAGAGGAGGCAAGGGTCTTGTTACTTAGCTGTGGTGAGAAGGCGTTGTTTATAGAATGAGTGTCTCAGCCTGGTGTTGTGGCTCATGATCAGTAGGGTGATATTGCATAAGCCCAATAACTTTTCATGGTCCTGACATCTCTTGCTATGGGGAAAGCTGGAGACCACATGTGAGAATTGGGGCTATTTTAGAGCTTAGGCTCTATATCTGGGGGAAGTGAGCTTAGAGTGCAACTCTACTACAGACTGTTATGTGCAGCTGAATGCATTACTACCTGAGTTTTCTAAAACCCTGGGTTCTCTTCTATTAAATTGGAATTATGGTTGGTCCAAAATCAAAAGGTCAATGTAAAGATTAAAAGATGACTCATATACAGTTCTTTAGCTCATTGGCTAGCACATAGTAAGGGATCTATCCACTCCTGCTATCATTGCTATTAGGAGCAAATACATACTGACAACCAAACCCACTGTGTTTATTTTCACATTTGGATATCACTGCATACTGAGGAGATATGATTCCAACATTGAGTGTGAAAAACAAAGACATGTAACAGGCCCAGATAACTTTTTACAAGTCACATAATTGAACCAAAGAATTGGAATTTAAACCAAGCATTTTTGATGTTGAGGCCTACTGACTGTCTTGCCAATGAAAGATATTGAATATATGAGACCTTGCTTCCCTGTCACTGATTAGCTAACTTAAATCAATCAATTTTAGTCCTCAACTATTTAGATTGTTGTACTTTAAGCATGTATCTAGTGTCACTAAAAAAAAGGACTTCCCAGTTCTTGTTTCCAATTGTTAATTTTAGGATGTAATGGAGTTGGGAGAATTTTGTACCACATGGATGCTATTGTGATCAGAAATTCCTTATTAAAATATTCTCCAAGAAGGGACTGATATGTTTGTTGAGAACTCTAGGAAATTCAAGAAAGTAACTCTGGACTGAGGATGGTCTATAAATCTTCAGTTATATAGCCACAAAGACCTCTGGAAGACAGCTTGTTGTCAAAGAGGCTTTCCCTGTTGCCCAGGTGGTATTTCCTGCACCATTTTCCAGGTTCACTGCTCTGTCACTAGGATTTGGCTAATTCTAATCTCCTTGATAATAGTGCTGGATCTTTCAGTTCACTAGTTTCTCCACAGCACACTGCCAGAATTGTATCAACAGACTTGTAAGGAGAAAAAAAAAAAAAACCTGCATTGTGGCCTGGGCTGCCTAGACACAGGCTTATGGTATGTGAGTAGATGTTACTAAGCCTTTCAGCAAATGACTAACAAATCATAGATTTCAGAGGAAAGATTTATTAAGCCTCCTACCTGAGGCCTAGCTTTCATAGTACCAGAAGGAGTCATGAAAATTTCTAAAAGAGGGAAGCAATCAACTTTTTCACCCAGCTATAGTACCTATGAACCACAATAGTGACCAGCATAGCACAATAATCCTAAGAGTGCAGTAGTGGCACACATATGTTGTGATAATTAGCCTTTCTCTAATTAGGCTTCAGATCTGTTCAACAAGAGAGAAATTATACTTGGTACTGGAAACCTAGCCATCTATCCAGGGCTAGTGAAGTCATGGTTCTCAGAGGGGAAACTACAACTGCTACTTTACTAACCTACATGATTCCTAACTATATTCTAAGTATTAGTCCTTATATACATGAATAAATATAGTCTTAATCCATAATCAAGGAAACTTCTTTGTGCAACAGATGGAGACCATTATAGAAAATCACAACTGACCAAACTTCCGGGCTATGTAACCCAATCCCAGCTGATGCATCTACAAAACACTTCTGTGCCAAAGGCTCAGGGAATATTGTGGAAGAGGGGCTAGAAAAATTGTAAGATCCAAAGGATCAGGAGGTTTGTTGTGAGACTGTGACTCCTAGTAGAGTCAGAAGCTACGCCCATAAACTCTCGCCAATGTAAGTGTCTAAATATGAACCGAACAAGGACCTCAATGGGGGAAAGCCCATGAGTCCTCAGTCCTACTCAAAGAACTCCAGGAATGCTGAGAGCTAGAGGAATAGTTCTTCCCTAGGGAAGTGCACACCAATTGGTTATTGTTATTCAATGCCCTGAAAACATATATATATACATATATATATATATGCTTTAATAATGTTATATTATATATAATGAAAAAGTAAGTCATGACTTTGAAAAGGAAGGAGGAAATGATGTAATTATATTATAATCTCAAAAAATAAGAGAAATCATTTAAAAAGAAAGTGTTGAGCTTTGTTACAGTCTTGGGAATTCTTTCCTGGTTCCTTCCTTCAGGATCTTAGAAGGTACTGGGACTTATGGGCTTGCCTTGTCACGTCTCCTGTGTGCTATTTCTCTATGTAGCCTGACAGCTCCTTGACTCAGTGTCATAGCTCAGTGTTCCCTTTCTCCAGCTAATTTGTATGTATAAGTCCTATCTGTGCCAATGGTAGGGTTATAAGAAAATGACCTTTGAGAAATTGTTTAAGATCCCAATGCAATCATGAGAGTGGAGGTCATATTAATGGATTTTTCATTCACAGAAGACTAGACAGAACTTGTTTCCTCTCTCTGCTGCTGGTATGGGAGGGCAAAGAGGGGATGATCATCTATAAACAAGAAAGGAGGTCTCATCACATACTGGATTCTAGAGTTCTTAATCTCAGATATCTTAGTTCAGCCTGTGAAAAATGAATGTTTGTTGTTTATGACACCAGTCTATGGTAGCTTTTTTTTTTTTAACAGCTTGAGTGAACTAGGACATGCAGGAGATTCATTATGGTCTCTTGGCAGACCACTGTCATCCTGCCATCTGTCTGGGGCTGTGAGAGATCTAGAATTCAATGTGGTTTATAACTAGTAGGCATACATTTAAGGGGAACTTAGCAGTCATTATGTGGCCATGTTTTCTCTTTCACAAGTACTCTTTTGCTATCTTCTGCCTTTCTTTGACTCTCAGTATCCTTATGGTTCATTATCCCCTCATGGATGGGAAACCTTTGTATTCTTAGTCGCCTTTTCTTGGCTTGGGCCTCTCATCACAGTTCTCATTGTGCTATTAATAATTGTTCAATATTCTCTCTCTGTCTCTGTCTCTGCCCTGTCAGTCATCTTTAGCTTTAATTAGTTTAGCAGCTATATTTATCAGAGACAGGGCTTTGAATGAATTTAAACTTTGGAGAGTTTTGTAGAAACTGTTTCTAAGACAGATAGGTGTTGATAGAGGACAGGGGAAGTAGAAAGGACAGTCTGAGCAGCCTGTCTATGCCCCAGTGGGGGTCACTGAGACTGACTGCACTAAGCAGCTTTATGAGTAAGATCCAGGAGGGAGGTTGCGGAGAAGAGGCACAATGGTGGAAAACTTGACTCACTTGAAAACTTGCCCATAAGTCTTTCCTGTAAGGAAGAAATAAAAGGTGATCTCATCAGAGCTCCTCCTCTAAACTCTCAGTTGTGTATGCATTCCCTTCACTCTTTCATTTTTCATCCTACAAAGAACTTTAATTAGATGTTTCAACAGCCTTGTATATTAAGCCCAGCATAGGTCTCTCATTCACCAGAGAGTGAGAGGCTTAGGAAGAGTCTGAGGCTCAGGAAGAACCTGCTCAATTCCACTACATCAGCTGGTGTCTCAGGTCTTCTGACGCCTTAGCAGCTTCTCAATCCCCTTACCATGTCTCCACTTTGAAAAGTAATCAGACACCCTAGAAATGTATCTGTGACCTCACAACTCTCTTTCAGAATACAACATGTCTTCTCAGGTGACTTTTCCCATGAAGCTTTGTAGTCATAGGTCATGGTAGATCTTGTGAGATTTTTCACACCAAATAAGATATGAAAAATGTCTCTGAGATTGTGCCATGGAAATAGAAAAATTAAACTAAGGACAGAGAAATATGAGGCAAATACATGTATCTACATGATTAATGTGATTAAGCCTTACACATTAAGGCTTATTTCCTAGAATCCAAAGAAACAAAGAAAAACTAACAGTAGCACCTGAGAAAAATCTATTTGTGTGTGTGTGTGTTTGTGAAAGAGAGAGAGAGACAGAGACAGAGACAGAGACAGAGACAGACAGAGACAGAGTAAGCATCCCCCATCAAATATTCTGGAGACATAAATTTTATAAGCTCAAAGTCAACTTCCTGCATCAAGGGAACACACATCAAGGGAACACACATCAACTTCCTGCATCAAGGGAACACACATCAAGGGAACACACATCGTGGACAGTGCCCTTTAAATCTCCAAGGCCCAGAGATCAGAATCTGAGGAAGGAGTGAAAATCCTACTTTCATCAAAATAACTGATAAGTCTTTTCTGAGTCAGTTTTCTGGGCAGCAAGAGACACGTAGAGGAAAACTCTACATTCAGACAGCAAAAATGTGCATTACAGCATCACTAGAGCTCACATATGGCAATTTTCAGTAAATGATTATAAGAAAGCTATTTCTAGTTCTGTTAATTAATTAATTAATTTCTGTCACATGTAGTGGCTCAGACCCACAGCTGCCATGGTAGGAAGGCAAGTGTGACAGTCCAGTGTTGGTAGAGCCAAATGCAAATTTTTACCACAGCATTCCCCTGCCCCCCCCCTTCCCGAGAAACTGGGTCTCCCTCTGAGCAGATGCCTTGATGACTCACTTCTGAGAAGCTCATCCCACCACAGTCTGAAGAAAGGAAGCCTGGCATGAGGGCTGGAGCTGGTGCTTCAGTGACTTCTTGCCTGCCTTTCTAAAGTTGCCCCAGTGGGCACTTCTGTGCCCCAAATTATCCTGCTGTCAGAAGACAACGAAGGCTTGTTCCCTGTGTCTGAAATGATGACTTCATAGTCCTTTTAAGAGTTGGCATGGGGATGTAGAGAATTAATGTTTTTAAAGGAGCACACTGTAAGGATTGAGTTTCACATTGAGTAAAAATCTGGAGCACTTCCTATCTGGGAAAGTGTGAAGTCCAACAAATTAACTACGTTGGTAGTAAGTGTCCCAATTTTCTCCCATTGAGCTCATTTAAAAGGGGACTGTGAGTGTGCAGCCTATTGGGTTGACACGTATAGGCTTATTAGGCTTATATTTTTCTTCCTGTGCTGAAAGTATGATACAGAACAGCATCCTTTATCATTTATTTTTCATAATGACCCATAGACACAAGTACATTTTGTATTTTGACTCTGAACACACACTGAAAAAAGATTTTATGAAAATACCATTATGATGTGTAACATGCACAATTCACATTTGTTAAATTATCTCATTTACAAAAACCTTCTTGTGACTCATTGTTTTGACTCTTATGATTCCAAAACAAGTTGCAACCTATAGTTGTGAGACACAAGAAAGAGCAAGGGACTTGGTTGTCCAGGCCCAACTCTTAATTGCTCAGCATAGTGACTGTATGAGATTTTTTTTTTTTTTGAGCCTTAGTGTGTCAGTCAGCATGGACCAGGTAATGCTTCAGTAATGAACAGTCACATTATTTCAGAGATTAAAATAACTAAAGTTTGCTTCATACTCATCCTATATTTGAGGCTCACTTTTAAAAATTTTAATTAATTAATTTTAACATCTCTTTCACATCCCCCTCCCTCCTTCCCTCCCAGTCCTACCCTTCCACCCTCTGTCTTGTTCCCCCTTCCCCTTCTTCTCAGAGAAGGGACCCCTGCCACCAACCTTCTCCAGTACTTCATGTAACCTCAGAATGAATTGCAACCTCTTCCACTGAAGTCAGTCAATAAAGCCCAGCTATGGGTAAGATATCCACTGTAAGCATCAGAGTAGTTGTCAGGGATAGCCCCCAATCCAATTGGTAGCGGGCCCACATAAAGAACAAACTGTCCTTCAGCCCCAAGAGTGTAGGGGGCCTGGGTCTAGCCCATGCATGTTCTTTGTTTGATGGTTTAATCTTTGTGAGCCCTCATTGGTCTGGGTTAGATGCCTCTGTTGGTCTTGTATAGTTCTTGTTCCCTTCTGGTGCCTTTGTCCTTCCCCCAACTCTTCCACAAGACTCCAGGTCTCTGTCCAGTGTTTGGCTGTGGGTCTCAGCATCTGTTTCGATCCTTCGCTAGGTGCATCCTCTCAGAGGACAGTCATGCTATGCTCCTGTCTACAAGTATAGTAGAGCATCATTAATAGTATCAGGGGTTGGCTCTTTCCCATAGGTTGGGTCTCTAGTTGGGGTAGTCCTTGCTTGGTCATTCCCTCAATATCTGCTCTATCCTTAATCCTGCATGTCTTTCAGGCATGGTAGATTTTGGGTCAATGGTTTTATGGGGGGTTGTGTCCCCCTCCCTCCACTGAAAGTCCTTCCTGGCTTTAGGAGATGGTCACTTCAGTCTCCATATTACCTGCTTCTAGGATTCTCAGCTAGAGTTACCCAGATATCCTCGCAGGAGCCTACCTGGTCACAGGTCTCCAGTTTGTTCCAGAGATCCTGCCCACATCGGTTTCCCTTCACTCTCCAACCCTACCACCTCCCATCCCTGCTTTTCTCACCTGATCTCCACCCTCATTTCCCCCCCCCCTTTCTCCCAGTTCTCTCTCTTCATGTATTTCTGATGTCTATATTTTTCCCTTTCAGAGTGAGATTCAGTCATCCTCCCTTAGGCCCTACTTAGCTTCTTTGGGTCTGTTGATTGTAGGATGGTTATCCTGTACTGTATGGCTAATATCCACTTATAAGTGAATATGTATCATCTGTGTTTTTCTGGGCCTGGGTTACCTCATCAGGATGATCTTTTCTAGTTTCATCCATTTGAAGTTCATGTTTGTTTTGTTTTTTTTATTGAATGATTCACAGATTTAGAATGCAGGAGCCCTCATGATAGCAGCCTTACTTTCCCATCTGCTGACAGAGCGATTTGACTTCCAGCTGGGTCATTCAATTTTCTTATGGGCACAGGACTCAAACAGTAGTTTTCAGAAGATCTTTATACTCTACTTGCTGTTTTATTATAACAGTCTTGAAATAATGATCTTGGAACATGAAATTCTTCATGTTCATTTTTTTACCAGGATCCCCAAATTATGTACCTAGTTTTGTAGACCACTCTTTTTTTATGTGTATAAATACATTTATTTTCTTTCTATTTTTACATCTTGACAACTACAGTTTCCCCTCCCTCCTTTCCTCCCAGTCCCCCCCCCCCCCACATCTCCCCTCTGCTTCCACCCTTCACTCTTTCTCAATTTCTCTTCTGGAAATGCACAGTCCTCCTATGGATACCAACCAACCAACACAAGTTGCAGTAAGACTAAGTTAACCCCCCCCAACCCCATATTGAGGCTAGATAAGGCAACCTAATAGGAGGAAAGGGTACTTTTTAGAGTCTCCCTTTTTCATCTCTGAAATGGGGTCCTAATATAGAACTCCTCATGAGATTCCTGAGAGTATTAAAAGCTATATAGTAGAAGGTATCGATACTACAACTAACACACCAAAGGGAACTTGGACATAGAATTTTTATTTTTATTTATTTATTTATTTATTTATTTATTTATTTATTTATTTATTTATTATATTTTTTTCTATTTTTTAGTCTTTTTTTATCTATTTGCCTGCTTATTTGTTTGTTTGTTTTTTAGCTCTCTCTCCCGGGCAATGAGACACTTTTCACTGATGGTACTGCCTTGTAGACCCCCCAATGAATGAGGAGGCTCTTGGCCCTCATACGACCTCTCAACTGAGATGAGGGACTGTTATATAAGGACACCCCACCCCAGAGAAATGGGATGGAAGGGTTAGGAGGTAAAGAAAGAAAAATGAAATGTGATGTTTCGGCCTTTTACTACTAATTGTCATAAACTGTTTAGGATAATTAAGAAATGCAAACTATTCAAAAACCCCAAGAGATCTGCAGAATATGGCATTCAAAGATGTTATCTTAAATTAAGATTTTCTTTTTTTTTGATATCAAGACATATCAGCTCCTGACAGCACCCCCTATTCTACTCCAAGTAGAAGATAAGCATCGAAGACTCTCCAGTGTGAGATGGTTGAATTAGTGGCAAGCCTATCTCTTGGCATGAAAAAACCCCTTGCTCCAACTGCAGACACACTGCTGTCCAAAAAGGACAAAACTTGGTAGCAGGGAAGTCGACAGCCTAGCTCTGCCAAGACAGGGTAGTTAAGTCCTTCATAATCCTGCTCTACAACAAATGTCTGTCAGAGAAACAAGACCCAAAGGCTGAAGACTGATGCAGGAATGTATGGAGAGAAAATGGGAACTGTCCAGGCAGTCACTGGTATGTCATTTCTTAGTTTTGGAAGCTGCAGGCCCTGCACTTCCTATATAAGCAGATATATTTATCCCTCTCATGTCTCTGAGGTGGTTGAAGAATAGACAGCTAGAGTCTCATAGTTAAATTTTGAGTTGTTTAGGAATCAAGAGGGTGTTATAGAGAAGATACTCTTAAAAGTGTGTTGCAAGTTAGTATGAATATTGAGTCAGATATAGACCTTTAAACTCATGGAGATGGTTAGATAGTAGAATGTTAAAGTCAGGGGCCAAATATGTATAAACTGGACATTGGGAAGGTATACTGGGACATTTAACTCTCATAAATGTGGCATATTTATATCTGTTGTTTTGTATAGTATTTACTGTTATAAGAGAAGGAACCATCTGTTGGACTGAAAGGGGAAACTGCTGGGGGGAAGAGGGTGGACGGGCGGGATAGGAAGGGGGAATAGGGAAGGGTTTGTGACTGAGATGTAACTTGAAGAAAAAAAATAAAGTATTAAAAAAAAAAGAAATGCAAACTAATGGTTATGCAAGCCGGTCATTCTGTTAGGTACTATGACAGCCTATTATAGTTATTTTCTAAGCTAATCAGAAATAAAGCTGCTGCAGCTACACAGGGACCATGGAAGATGTCTGGGCAGGACGCCCCTTCCAACTCTCGGACACGCTAGGAAGCCTCTGGACCCGGGAATCGGGATAACCAACCCCCCAAAAGGAGAAATCCCCAGTAAGTTCCAACCTAATAACCAGCGGGCAGATTCAGAAACCATGCAGAGATAATCCCCACCCTGTTGGGCACTCCCAGGTCTCACACAGACAATCCAATTATCTGGGAAAGGTTGCAACCCTTGGAAGTGAAGTAGCTCCGCTGCAAAGTGCCTTCAGATCCCAGTCTTTGATGTCACTGGCCAGCTTCCAAGCCTTGGGAGCTGAACTGCAGATTTACCCCCTACAGGAACCAACCCCGGGCAAACTGTGAGATATTTGAAACTGTCCTATATCGAACTTTTGTACTAGTAAGGGCCCTTCCGGTGGGGAATCAGAGCTTACTTGTGCACAACTCTGCCACCTGAATTAATTAGGTCCCCACCTGGGAGGCAGGACTGAATGACTCACCTTATAGGGGTGGAGTAAGGCAACTCCTACACCACAGTGCCCCCTTTGGACCCAAGTCCAGAAGACAGCAAAAAAAAAAAAATTCCACATGGCCAGAGGCCCGAGACAAAAAAAAAAAAAAAAAAAAACAGAGCGAAATGTCTCCAACAAAAGAAAGCAACGCTATTCCGTCCAGCCCGAACCACCTCACCACAACTGAAACACATGAAAAAGATGACAATTCTACATTACGGAAAGTGATAAAGTCCCCTCAAGAAGAACTTAAAACTATGAAGGAATTCAAAGAAGCCACAATTCTACAAGTCAAAACAACGAATAACATCATTAAAGAGCTCCAAACCAAGGTGACCCAGCTTGAACAGGAAAAGGATAAAGCAATGAAAGATTTCCAGACAAAAACAAGCAAACTGGAGAAGGAAATGTACAAAATGAACAATACCATTCAAGACATGAAAATAGAAATGGAAACAATAAAGAAAACAGTCAGACTTAAAGGGGGAAATGGAGAATCAAGAGAAGAGAACAGGAACCATGGATGTGAGTATGAAAAATAGGATGCAAGAGATGGAAGACAGGATCTCAGGCATGGAAGATTCGATGGAAGAAATCAGTACAACATCCAAAGAAAATGAGAAGGCTAAAAAATCTCTCACCCACAACATCCAAGAAATCAAGGACTCAATGAAAAGACGGAACCTAAGAATTATAGGCATAGAGGAGAGAGAAGACTCCCGACTCCATGGTCCAGGAAATATCTTCAACAAAATCATAGAAGAAAACATCCCAAACCTAAAGAAAGAGATGCCAGTAAAAATCCAAGAGGCTTACAGAACACCAAACAGATTAGATCAGAAAAGAAACTCCTCTCGCCACATAATAATAGAAACTCCAAATGTAGAGAACAAAGACAGGATATTAAAAGCTGTAAGAGAAAAAGGCCAAGTCACATACAATGGCAGACCCATCAGAATCACACCTGACTTCTCCTCAGAAACTTT
>CAJQZJ010033958.1:1781191-1800762 GCA_907164525.1 Lophiomys imhausi
TAGACAGAATGCTGTCCAAAAAGGACAAAACCTGGAAGCAGGTAAGTTGACAGCCTAGCTCTGCCAAGACAGGGTAGGTAAGTCCTTCATAACCCCTGCTCTACAATCAATGTCTGTCAGAGAAACGGGGCCAAATGACTGAAGATCAATGCTGTAATGTAAGGAGAGAAAAATGGGAACTGTCCAGGCAGCCACTGGTATGTCATTTCTTAGTTTGGGAAGCTGCAAACCCTGTACTTCCTATAAAATCAGATATATTTATCCCTCTCAGGTCTCTGAGGTGATTGAAGAACAGATAGCTAGAGTCTCATAATTAATTTTTGAGTTGTTTAGGAGTCAAGAGTGTGTTATACATCTAAGAAGATACTTTTAAAATTGTGTTGCAATTAGTATGAATGTTGAGTGAGATATAGAACTTTAAACTCATGGACATGGTTAGATAGTAGAATGTTAAAGTCAGGTACCAAATACATATGGACTGGTCATTGGGAATGTACATTAAGCCATATAACCCTCATAACTGTTGCCTAATTACCTCTGTTGTACTGTATTGTATTTATTATTATAAGAGAAAGAGCCATTTGTTGGACTGAAAGGGGAAACTGTAGGGGGAAATAAGATATACATTAAACTTAAAAGAAAACAAAAAAGGCAAGAGGATGGGGGGTGAGGGTGGGAGGGTGGGACTGGAGAGGGATTAGGGAGGGGACTGCGATTGAGATGTAACTTGAAGAAATAAAAAATAAAGGAAAAAAAATAAAGCTGCTAAGAGACAAGCAACATCTGCTTACACTAATATAAGAGATAGATAAGGCCTCTTCAAAAACCTCAAGAGATCTGCAGAATATGGCATTCAAAGATATTTTCGTAACCTAAGATTTTTGGATATCGAGACATGTCAGCTCCTGACAGCACCCCCTATTCTACCCCTAAGTAGATGATGATCATCGAAGAATCTCCAGTGGGAGATGATTGAATTAGTCGCAAGCCTATCTCTTGGTAGGAAAAGCCCTTGCTCCAACTGTAGACAGAATGCTGTCCAAAAAGGACAAAACCTGAAAGCAGGTAAGTCGACAGCCTAGCTCTGCCAAGACAGGATAGGTAAGTCCTTCATAACCCCTGCTCTACAATCAATGTCTGTCAGAAAAACGGTGCCAAACTACTGAAGATTGATGCTGTAATGTATGGAGAGAAAATGGGAAGTGTCCAGGCAGCCACTGGTATGTCATTTCTTAGTTTTGGAAGCTGCAGGCCCTGTACTTCCTATAAAATCAGATATATTTATCCCTCTCAGGTCTCTGAGGTGGTTGAAGAACAGATAGCTAGAGTCTCATAATTAAATTTTGAGTTGTTTAGGAGTCAAGAGAGTGTTATAGATCTAAGAAGATACTTTTAAAATTGTGTTGCAAGTTAGTATGAATGTTGAGTGAGATATAGAAGTTTAAACTCATGGAGATGGTTAAATAGTAGAATGTTAAAGTCATGTACCAAGTACATATGGACTGGTCATTGGGAATGTATGCTAAGCCATATAACCCTCATAACTGTGGCCTAATTACCTCTGTTGTTTTGTATTGTATTTATTATTATAAGAGAAAGAGCCATTTGTTGGGCTGAAAGGGGAAACTGTAGGGGGAAATAAGATATACCTTAAACTTAAAAAAAAAGGGAAGAAGATGGGGGGTTGAGGGTGGGAGGGTGGGACTAGGGGGGAATAGGGAGGAGACTGCGATTGAGATGTAACTTGAAGAAATAAAAAATAAAGGAAAAAAAAAGACAGAGATATATGTATGACTTGCATGTTATTTCCACTATTTGTGCCTTGATGGTCTCATTTCCATTTCCACCACTGGGAAAAACCTATCCAGTCATGTTACTATTCTCACCAGGAAACAGTGTCTTTCCTTACGTGGTTCCCTTTCTCCAGTCTGCTTAACTTAATTCTGTTCATTATTTAAGACATCACTCTAAGGCCTTGGTGGGCCTTAGATAGCTCACACTCCTCGACATCCACTTCCATTACATGTAGAGCCTTCCTTCTTGACTTTCTTACTGTGGCTCTTCACTCTCTTTTGGGTCCTCAGTCCTTTGCCAGATCCCTTCACACTGGGCCAGAACATTTAGCCTCTTTTTAGTTGGTCATGTGTTTCTCCTTGATGCCAGTCTCATCACTGTTGTTCTAAGCTTCCTTTCTATCATTTTTTTTTTTCCATTTCAAGAAGCATTAGTGGTTTCTGTCTCCTAAGAGCACAGGTCTTTGCCTCATTACAGGGTCTGCCTCAGGGGATCCTTTCGTTTTTTATTTTCTTCTGCTGACATGACACGGTGTTCTGGCTTCCTATTTCTCCACAGTGCTTCCAAAATAAAATAATAAATTTGCCACCAGTTTCATGCCCATTCTACTTCTACTCAAATTACCTATCCTCAACTCTTGCTTGCAGGAACTCAGCTTTCCTTATACTTACTTCCTTTCATGTTGGATATACTGTCTCCCAAAGTGTGAGCTCAGAATGAGATGGGTTCTCTCTTCTTCTTCTGAAAGCCGCTAGTGTTTCAGCAAATTTGATGTTTTCTGTATGTGTTGGGCAATGTATCTAATGTCTTTATTGCCATGGTTGGATCTGTATTTCTAAGAATTAAGACAATTAAAGGATATACCCAGTGTGTCAGTTGATGCATTGTGAGAGTCTCCTAGGGTGAAAGACTCTTGCAGATATTTCTTAATTCCTTCAATTGATCTTAATATTCTATAGTACCTGGACCTTCTAAGCAGTTTGTAGATTCTTCTAATTTAGAAATCATTGCTTTCCATTTGCTATTTATTGACATGATTGGATCCCCCATAGACATATCTTTCTTATGACTGTAGCTTGAAGAGGGAATGATGCAGTAAACTATCAAGAAATTGATAAATTTATAAAAGTAGTGAGACCCAGGTAGAAAAAGACTTTCTAGTTGTTGGACATCTGGGGTTTATACTAGGAGAGACCTGCAGGATTCAGTCTTTTTGGGCAAGTTAGTTAGTGATGACCATTGATTAGTTTTTTGATAGTAAACATGTTTAACAATCAGACTGCTCTATCCTCACTTCCTGGATTCAAGACTAATAAAGATGCTTAAACATATGATGTATTAGTCTTTAGTAGAGGAAAATAAAGGGATAGAAGCATACAGTAGGGTTTCAGGAGACCTATGGAGGAGGAGGTCATGCCATTTCAATTCACACCGTCTTGACTAAAACAAAACTCATCTCCACTCCTAAAGATGAGCCCATTATATAAGGACAGTAGGTACTCTAAGCAAGAACATATTCATCTATAATGGGAGACATAATTTATGTGGAAAGAATGTAATGAAAACTGTTCTTGATTTTTATCCCATTCTGACCAGGGATGATGGAGAGGGTCATCCATTTGATTCATTTGGGCCTGAGAATTGCATGTACAGGGCTTCACATCAATCTCATACTATATGCTTTCTACCCACCCATATCTGGGATCAAGAGAAGCTTCTTAGAGCCAGGATTGCCTGTAACCTAGTAGGTATATCTGTCTAACCCTGGAATTCCATTTATTCCTCAGCAAAATCAAAACCCCCAATGTAAGTCTTTACTTGCTTTTATTTATGTGTATATGTGTGAGCCTGAATGAGTTTATATGCACCACATATATGCAGGGAGTTGTGGAAGCCAGAAAGAGGGCATTTGATTCCTAAGAATTAGAGTTGTAAGCTACCAGATAGTTGTAAGCTACCATATGGGCGATGGGAACCGGATCCTGGTTTCTCTGAAGTAAATGTTCTTAACCACTGAGCATCTTTCAAGTCTCAACACTACCTGCAGTTTAAGGTGTACTGACAAAGAAGGTGATGCTCTGATCTTGCCTTGACTCCTCTATCTTTCTTGATTTGTTTTGAGCATGGATGAAGAATGGAGCATACATTTTGAGCCCTTTTACTGCCTGAACTCTAGAGAGTTAGGAGAAATATCAAATGCTATATTGACTAGTTTATTTTCAGGGTCCAGAAGTTAAATTTCAGTGGTACTGTTGCCATGTTGTTTTACTCCAGGGGCTAAGGAAGACAGATGGTCTGAAACAGTGTACAGCAGGTAGCTTTCTCCTCTGGGATTATCTTCTAGAGAATAGACAAGATTCATCTATTCTTACATAACAAGGAGATTGCGGGATCTGCAGATAGGATTCAAATGTTTTTAGTGAATGGTTTTTGCAGGATTGTCCCTTCCCAGATTCTTATTGCATATGTTTGGCATTTCAGTTTTTAACTGGAGGAAAGGATAAATATTCTAATATGTGGAAGAGGTAGTGCATTGTAAGCTAAGAGAGGAGGTGTCTTGACTAGTTTCTGCATGTCTGGTTCAATGACAAACCATGAAGATGTTAACTAAAACTGAAGGAATCACACTTATGAAGACCTATGATTCCTAGGACAAGTCATGTGCCTTATTCATAGACAACAGGCATGGTAAATCACTCAACTATTTCACTTCTTGCTATGGACAGCACACATGAGCTAGGATTATGACAGGAGGAGTACCAGAGGGGAAAGCTGTCACCAGGGAGAAGCAGAGATCATGTCATCTTGCTTCTGAGTCCATGTAATGTAACACAGAAAAATGGAGAAGAGTAAAGGCCAAGTTAACAAGAGCTGATGATGGCGTTGGGATTATCCAGGACTGCTAGTGTACACAGATGAGCTGTGTCCTCTGTGTTCACAGGTTGCTCGATATCTGAGACATGGCTTATACCTACTTGTCCTATGGTATGCTGGTGGTCTTCATACCTGTTTGAATGTTTTACTTTTGACAGATCTCTCTATGTTAGTTTCTAACATTTTTGCATATATTTAATATCATTATAAATCACAACTCTGGGATTAGGGAAGTAGTTACTAGAGTGCTTGCATTACAAGCATGAAGGCCTGTGTTTAATTCCCCAAAATCTATTAAACAAATTGTTTAGCATTTGCAGCTTGAAATTCCAGTGCTGGGGAGACTGAGGCAGGAGGATCTTTGGGGCTTGCAGACATACCAGTCTACCCTACAAGTCAACTTCCAGGCCTGTGAGAGGAAAACAAGGTAAATATTACCTGAGGAGTCAAGGTCGTCCTCTAGCCTTCAGACATGTGTGCACAAATACGCACCTACATGCACACAGCACACAGTCACTTAGATAACATATGCACACACACACAAACTCCTCTCTCTGTCTCTCACACACACCCCATATTCATATTGCCATGCAATTTTGGAGATTTGTAGTTCAGGCTCATTCTCAGAGTTAAATCAAGGTGTTATCAGCTTCCATTTGCTGTAAGGGAGTGTGTTCGCCACAGTTTCTTAGATTCTGATGGCTGCCTTCATACTTTGGTTCATGGATTACTTTCATCATCACACCTCTGGCCTTCATTTCATAAGAGCCCTTGGGATGACTTCTCCGTCTCAATAGCTTTTGCTCAATAGTACCTATAAAGTGGCTTTGGCTATGTATGATCTTTGGTGTGTGTTGGGGGCCATTCTTTTTTTTTTAATTTATTTTTTTCAAGTTACATCTTGATCCCAGCCCTCCCATCCCAGTTCCATTCTCCCTCCCTCTTCCCTATCTCCATCTTCTCCTTAGATGAGGGGAGCCCCCACTTATCAACCTCCCTCAGTTCATCAGTCACACGAGGGCTAAGAGCATTCTCTTGTACTGAGGCTTGATATAGCAGCCCAGCTATGGTAATGAGTTCTACTTACAGGCAACAGGGTCCATGACTTGCTGCTGGGTGAAGTTTTTCATGGGATAGTTATGTTAGGTTCCTGTCACTTTGGGTCTGTGGATTGTAGGATGGTTGTCCTGTACTACATGGCTAATATCTGCTTATAAGTAAGTTCATAATGTGTGTCTTTCTGGGTCTGAGTTAGCTCACTCAGAATGAGGCTTATTAGCTCCATCCATTTGGTTGCAAATTATCAACATATCTTCTAAGTAGTTTTCATTGACTTTGGCTCAGATTTAACAATCAAGTAAAACACAACCTTTACTAAACTCTGATTGAGAGTCTTTGCTGGAAACCTGCCATCGTTTATTTCAGACAGCCCCTACCACTACTCTGTAAGGCAAGTGTTTATTATATTCATTCTATAAAGGAGCAAAATGAGGGTTGTCTGAGTTAAGTGACTTATTCAGCCTATAAGAGATGGGAAAAAAATCAACTACAATAGGTCTCTCTGAAAAACTCACTTTTCCCTTACAACTTCAAATTCCAACTTCAAAACAAACAGCCACATTATTGAAATGAATAGACACTCCAAAACGTCACACTCTTGTTCTCTCAGCACACTAGATAGATGATCCAGCACTCCTTGATAGTCAGTCATTTTCTTTGCTCCGAAAGTAGGGAACAGCCCAGATTCCTTTCCATTCTCTTAACACTCTGCCCAGGATACCCTGGCTTCGTAGAAGAGACACACCCAAATGCCCTGCATGAGTCACTGACTCTGCCCGGAACTAAAATATGATGAGGCGGGAACTCTTTGGCTGCTCCAGTCTGTCAAATGGTTTCCATTTCAGTATTTCTGCCTAGAGCAGCAATTCTGTCTTTTGATCTCTCTCACCATGACTACAGAATTGTGGGCATCTGACTGAGTTGGCGTGAGAGCAGTGGTTGGGCTTGCTGAGTCCTGTATTGGAGTCCAGGGGACCCAGACTGTAGCATCAGCACTGTCTGCTTCTGATGAGTCCTTTGACATCGAGGTCAATATCTGAATCTCTAGGACTTTTTGCATTCATCGTCACTCTCTACTGTTATAAATTGATCACTGTTTCTTCTGTCCCTTTCCAGGTGGTACAGTATTCTGAATTTCCTTGTAGGAGCTATGATCAACCATACTATCAACACAGTGGCCAAAAATCTATTTATTATGTCAATGAAAGGGAACAGGAGACAACTGAACAGACAAACTTCTTGCTATTGGCAGGGGTGCCCTGTGATGAACAAAGTCAAGAAAATCAATCTAGAGCTAAGAAAGAAGGTGCCTATAACAGTGACAATTCAAGAACAAAAGTCATACTCAAGAAAAGGTGTGTTGCTTTACTTAAATTTTTTTTGAAATAGGATCTCATGTAGCTCTGGTTAGCCTCAAGGTTCCTGTGTAGCCCAGCAAGACCTTGGACTTCTGATGTTTTGGCCTCTGTGTCTCTAAGTGCTAGGACTACATGTACCACCATGCCCAGTTTATGTAGTTTTGGCATTAAATCCGAGGCTTGGTCATGCTATGAAAGCACTGTACCAATCTTTTTTGACAGTCAGGCATGGGTCACAGCATATAATAAAGGTGAAATGAGGTTCTGCTATCACTGGACCAGTTGCAAATGAGATTGTAAGTTTGTGTCTCAGGATGACATCCCATGCATGAGCCACTGAATGATTCTCTAGAATGTTTGTAAGTAGTGATGCTCATTAAAAAATACTTTCCCCTAAATTATCACTGCTAATCCAAAACGTAGCATTCTTCATGCATAAATTGTTTCAGTCTTTAGATGACAAGAGTTTGGAGATTATTTCCCAAGAAACTTACATTAGAATTCTGACTCTACTCCTAATGACTGAGTCATTGGAACCTCACTTTTTGAACCTGTTATCTTATCAGCATGTGGACTGAAGAGCTATTAGGATGTTTAGTTAGTCAGTCCTGTGAAAATACTAATACATGAAACCTCTTCTTTCCTCTTGAGTCATCAGTAAAGAAAGAAATTTCAGATCTAGAATCAGAACCACTTGGCTTTCAGAAGAGATTCTTCTACTCCTCCCGCTGAGTCATCTTAGACAAGTTAGCTATCTGATAATCAGGACTTCTAATCTTGAAACTAAGGATGCAAAGAAAGTATCTTCATGGTATTGGGGGGGAGTGTTAATGGAATAATGTGTGTAAAGATTGCAGCAGCAGGCATGACATGTGGAACATACTTGCTCCCTCTGGATGTTAGCCTACTGTTGTGTGATGAATGCCTTTAACATTTATAGCCTGTTCTGAATTGAATTCCATTTTCTGAGGTATCTGAAAACATTATTTGTTATTTTGGACAGAGTAAGCCTTTCTGTTGAGGTCACACACTTTTAAATGTGTATATGAAACTGTGTCCTGATACAGAACAAGGGACACAGGTTTTTTTCTGGCGTCCCTATTCTCCAACACACAGCCTCAACATCTGCAAATAATTAATGCAGAGAGCAGCCTTACAGTTGGCCACCCAAATACATCTTAAACATTAAACTTGAAAAGCTAGAAGGATGAACCCAGAAAACTTCTATAAATTTCAAAATACACATTAGGGAATTAGACATATGGTGTTTAAGCATATATCCAGGATGTTTGAAGCTGGACTGAGTGAAAACATCATGGATGGCAAGGATAGGATGGTAAAGGCAAGCTGTGTGTTTCCACTTTGCCTGGAATAACGTTGGGAACAGAATTAGATGGCAGTGGATGTGGCCCAATTCTTGGTTCTTATCGATGCATGAATAAATTCAGAAGGCTAAGGACAGTCAGGAGGCATTGGATGGAGATGGCAGGGAAGGGCAGGCAACAATAGCTGGGATCCTCTTTGGATTTAGTGGCTTTCTATCTGGAGCACAGGCAATTTTATATTTATAGAATAATTGCAACGTATGATATAGAGCAAGTGTGATGTCTTTCTTTTGGGTTGATAGTGGTGCAATACCTTTTTCTCAAGGGAGAGACTGGGGATCAAAGAGTTTTTAGCTCAGATCCATAAAGGTCACAAAAAAATGAGAACATAGGTATGGGTCTATTTGATATGAGGCCTTATTGCTGAAGCAGTTAAAGGGAGCAGATGACATGTAAGGTGAAGGACGTGGCTGTTGGTGTATTTGATGGCTGATCAAGGGATCAGATTACCTCTTGGACATGAGATACCTTAGACTTTTTTTCCTGTTTCTGAATTGAAGATGCCATGTTCAGATCAGTAAGCTCCTGAAGGCTTCTGGTCTTTCTCTGTGTGTAATCATTGCATCCTCTTAAAGGCACAATGCCGACTTTATCCACTTGAAAGTTACCTGTCTGCTGTTTGCCGGAGAGGGAGTTTACTTTCTGAACAAATATTTGGAAACTCTTAGTTGAGTTCAGTCCTCAGATGATTTAAAATTGCTCACATATGTCCCTTTAGTTTAGATTTCCCATGTTTGGATGGAGAAAAGAAGAGAAGTGTTTCCAAATGAACTCATGCATTGTCTGCTGCTTCAGGTATGATCACAGATCCAAAATATAATTCTGTGGAAACTTCACCCCTTATTCTGGTTTTACTCTACATCATAAGATGAGGCATCTGTAGACAAAGCTTTTTTAATTATCCAATATATTACTGTACTTAATTTATTGTGCTTAATACCTCTACTTCCCTTCCACCCCTCGTTCCCTTCAACCCCCCAACCCTAGGTAGGACAGAAACAGAGTCAGAAGTGAAAGGGAGCATAGTTCTCTTCAAGCTACTTCCTGCTGATTAAGGTCCTTGGGTACTTTGGCTGTAATACCAGTCTCAGTAGAAATCCAGCAAACCAGGAGACAGCAGCAGGAAGAACAAGCAGCAGTTTGGGGGAGCACCAGCATGGGAGAGTAGCAACCGCTTTCTACCTTGTAACCCTTTTTCTTCTTTGTACAGCTTCTACTTCTTTGTAGAGCCTATTCTCTCACTTCTCTGTAGAGCATCTTTACTCTTACTTCTTTATAAAGCCCATTTTCTTTTACTTCTTTGTGGAGCTCCTTCTCTCTTTTCTCCTTGGAAGCTCCCTTCTCCCTGGGGCTCTGGCTTTTTATTCCTTTCTCCCAAGTCCTCAGAGTTAAACTTGCTCAGCTACCTATGCAACAAGGATAAGCCACGCCCCTGCTAGCTCACGAGACCATTAATACTTTATAATATTTTAAAATACCTGTATTTTAAGCAGTCCACCTAGAATTAAACAAAAACATTCTCACAATTGGTTTTAATAAACTCCTACCACAGGCATCACCTACCATCCTTCCATCATACTCGAAACTACCACTGTACATCACCTAAAATTCTGAATGTCCTAATTGTTCTCTCTGCCTCAAGCTTTCCTATGCCTCATGCTAATGTCATTGGAAATAATTTTATGTTATAAAATGATATGCACATATACAAAATTACAAGTGATTTAGTGAGTTATTAAATTTTTGTTATATATACACACATACATAAAAATAACATTTATGAAGTGAAGTTTGGTATGAGTTGTATCTCACTACACTTGATAATTGATTTTCCTTCAAAATGTTTTTCAAACATTGTTGTTAGAAATAATCTCATTTACCTTTCAAATTTTTTACCAATCTATCTATTCAACAGTACTCTGTGGGAGTTTCCATTTTCTGTAACTTATAAAAAAATTAACATTGTCAGTTATTAGACAGTCTGATGGAAGGGACAAAGTGTCTCATTTTTAAGATTTATGTTTGTTGGAAACATTTATTCAACCCATATATTGCATCTTAGTTTGTATCTGTTAGGAAAAGTAATTATCTTTTTGCATGTCTATTATGTGCTGAGATTTTCTCTTGTGGTTTGTCTATTAGAGTTGTTGGTGTTTTTTGTCTTGAGATTTAAGGTTTATCTTACTGATCTGTGGACAGCTTTCCTCATGTCTAGTGAACAGTAATTCCTTATTGTTTAGAATTACTGCTTAGAATTATTGTTTAAAATAACATGGCATAGGCTAGGCATGGCAATCCAACTACTTGAAAGGTAGAGAAAGGAAGCTCATATGTTTAAGGCAACTTTGTGTACGTATAGCAAGGTGACTGAAGCCTACAAATCACCTAAGCAACAACCAACAGAAGAGTTCAAAACTTGAAAATATCCTTCGGACAACTTGTAAATAATGTTTGGATAACTTGTAAATACTGTTTTCAAGTCCATGGCTTACTGTTCGCAATTCTTGTGGTTTTTACCATGTACAACTGTTTGAGTTTTCCTATAATTGACAACCCTAACTGGCTTTAAAGGACTGTATACAAAAAAAAGAAAAGAAGGAGCAGAAAAGGAAGAGAATGAAGAGGAGGGGGAAGAGGAGAAGGAAGAGGGGGAGAAAGAGTAGAAAGAAGAAGACCAGGAAAGGAGGAGAAGAAATACGGAGACATGGAATTGAATACGGGATGTGTTAAGGGTTAAAGAGGAGATGGAAGAGGAAAATGGATATGTTTACAATTATATTTCATTTTTTACACATTTATGAAACTATCAGAGAATATGAAGAATAAATTTTTCTTGCTTTTAGTTATATCATTAATAATGATTCAGGAAATCCTGCATTCTGGTTTCAAAGGCTTTTGTCAGAAAAGTTTAGAAAATAGACTTTTTTATGATGTAATCTTCAATTTTTCTGGAATTTATCTTTTGCTAAAACTGTATTGTTTTTTGTTGTTTGTTTCCATATGGAAAGCCAATTGCCTCTGTCCACTTTATCGAAAGGCATATCCTTTCTGTGCTGACTTACAATGTCACCACAGATAATGCCAGTTTTCCATAAGTCTCTTTCAAAATGCCTGATCTGCTTCTTCTATATCAATAACATATTGTCTTATATGCTACAGAGCAACAATGAGACTTGATATCAAGTCTTGGTGAATTTTACGATTTTTCCTCAAATCTTTCTTTTATTCTTTAGTCTGTTTGGTAAACAGAAATACTGACTGGTTAATTTCAATGAAAACTTTTCTGGAATTTTAACTGAAATGGCAAGAAAGGGAAAACTAAACACTGCCTACTATTTAGAGAGAACAACAGGATTTCTTTAACATGGAGTTCTATTTTTTTCTATCAATATTTGCTCGGTTTCTTTCTTTTCTTTAATTTATTTATTTGTTGTTTCAGGTTACATCTCCATCATATTGTCCTCTTTCCCCTCTTCCCAGCCCCTCCCTCCCACCCTCTGCCCCCTAACCCTTCCATCCTACTCCTCTGGAGTGGAATGTCCCTACATAACAGTCCCCCGCCCCCGTTCAGAAGTCATATGAGGGCCAAAAGCGTCCTCATACACTGGGGGCCTACAAGGCAGTACCACCAGTGAAAAAGGGTCTCATTGCCAGGGAGAGAAAACTAAACACACACACACACACACACACACACACACACACACACATACACACACACCAAACAAACAAAAGTCTATGTCCATGTTCCCTTTGGTGCGTTGGTTGTAGTATAGATATCCTGTACTATATGGCTAAAGCTGGGTTTCTTTTATGTCTTTTAACAGTTCTTAAACTTTTCCCTGGGAATGTAAATTTTTGATATTTAGAGTCCTTGGAGATTTGTCAATATTTCAGAAGTGTTTTTAATTTTCATTGTATGTTGTAATTGGCATAGTTATTTTCTAGCATTACTAAGTGATTTAAATTTGAACTAGTGACATGATGATTTTATGTTTTCTAGTTACAATGAAAACTTCCTAGTCATATAGTTTTAAAGAAAAGGTGGTTTACCTCATTTTCTGTCCATTTTAAATGAATCTATATATATTTTTATTACATTGGCCAAGGATCATGGAAAATGTATATGGAAATAGTAGGGAAGAATAGGAAAAAAAAAAAAAGCAGGCATCTTGGTTTCACCCAGATTTTAAAGTAACTTATTCTATATAGTGTCACATCACTAGACAGGGTATATGGAGTACAATAGATACATAGAGTGGGCTTCCCTTTAGGTTCTGTCACTTAAAAGCTGTATGATTCAAGCTAGATCATGTAATATCTCTGTACATGTGTTTTTATATTTATAAAATGATGATGATAATAATGCTTATATCAGAAAATGGTTTGAGCACTAAATAAATGTGTGCATGAATTAAAACAGAGCCTACTCCATGTTAAATGCTCAATAAGTTTTTGATAAAACTTTTTGATAAAAATAAAGCATTTTTTTAAAATCAAGGAACAAGGAAAGGAATAATGTTTGGGTCATATTTTTGATAAAGATTATTTATACATTTGACAATTTTTCTATTTTTGACTTCTAATATAGCAGGTGTAGGATAAATTTGTCATTTGCACCATTTATCATTGTAAGATGAACAGTTCCTTGATTGTGTAGTTCTTGGAATTGGTTTGTACCTCCAGTCAGTATCTGAGAGTTGCTTTCAGGTACCCACTTGCCATGCTTGTAATTTCCTCTGAATACGGGGTCTATAATTAGCTGCTGATACTTTAATATCTTTTTTGTTTGCTTGCTTAATTTGTTTATTTTTAACATTGTAATGATACCAATGGCATACCAAACTGTACTGGGAAAAGCCCAGGAAGTCTTAACCCTATGCAAAGAATTATAGACATCTGAGGAAAGCTGGAGGCAGGAGAGGTGATCTTCCTTAGGAAAAAGCATACCAGCTGGTTGCCCAATGCCAAACATCAGTCCG
This sequence comes from Lophiomys imhausi, assembly GCA_907164525.1. Lineage (NCBI taxonomy): Eukaryota > Metazoa > Chordata > Mammalia > Rodentia > Muridae > Lophiomys > Lophiomys imhausi. The sequence continues at coordinate 1,794,641 of CAJQZJ010033958.1, forward strand.
GAAAACATGCACTGATGTGTTTAACCAAACTGTACGCATTTAAAAATCCTCAGTAAGGCTATAGAATGATTCATCATTGAAAAGGGTATCAGCAATGTAAGTGGAAATTACATTGGCAGTGACACAGAAAACCCTGGAAACCACATCAGAGCTGCACACATGGGATGCCATGGTACCCTTGAATATATCAAATGCCATTACCTACTGAAAATTAAAGGTCATCATCTCCAAAAAGAAATTCAAATGAGATGGGCAGAATTCTGAATACAGAGAAGAAAGATATTTTAGACTTACTTAAATTATATTTTATTTTTCTGCATACACTGATGTGATCTATAAGAACCTGTGATTAAGGAAGTCAAGATGAGCTTATGCATAAGCTCATATTCTTGTTATAAGAAAACTAATAAAAGCCAGGCGTGGTGGGGCACACCTTTAGTCCCAGCATTTGGGAGGTAGAGGCAGGTGGATCTCTTTGAGTTCAAGGCCAGCCTGGTCTACAAAGTGAGTCCAGGATAGTCAAGTGACTCAAAGTGAGTCCAGAACAGAGAAACCCTGTCTCGAAAAACCTAAAACAAACAAACAAACAAAAAAAACCTAATAAGAATGTATGTTGAGTTTATATATATGGAGATAGATAGATGGTAGATAGATATATAGAATAAGTGGAAATAATTGCTTAGAGCAATTGTGGCATTAATTAGAAAAGTTTGAGTGGCACAGTTAGGGCCTGTGTTTTTTATTATATTCTTTTTATAACTCATATAGTTCTTGCCTTTTAACTAGTTTTGGTGCACAATACCTTTTTCTTCATTTTATTTGTAACAGTAGGCCTTACTGACAGTTTTTATTAGAAGACTTTCTTGTGAGTGCAGATGATTAGACTAATGGCTATTCTTTTGATTTTCATGTGGCTCTGATTTCACTTTTTTAAGGATGTATGTTTGGTGATTTTGTTTTACAACTAAGTCCTTCTTAGTTGAAGGACTATTCTTTAATATGATTATTTCATCTTTCAAAAGAAGATGTGAAACGTTTTCTTAAAGTGGGTCTTGAGGCTGCTATCCAGAGATGTGATTCATGTCAATTGAAATTCCTGCTCCGTGGTGGACTTGGGATTATTTTGCTCCATTACCATCAGTCTTGGTTCAGGTTGACCTTTGAGGCTGACCCAGCTTCATATACACATACCTTTTTATGGCAGGTGGCTTTACCCTCAGAAAATAGAGCATTTAATTGTCAGTCTCTCTTTAACAGGAGGGAGCCTGACTGTAGTCATCAGCCTACTTTATGTTGGGTAGGACTTGCTGCTCCTGTAGAAGGAGCAGTTCTGTCCAGCTGGAAATCCTGAAGGATTGGTAACTCGTCCCTCAGCACATAGCACCACCCCATCTCTTACCACAAATTGTTACAATTCTCCTCCTCTGACACTCAGAGATGGTTACCCTAGATTACAAGCCAGCCTTGAGTCTGAATTTTCTCACAGTTGTCATCATCAGTATTATGAGTCAGGGCAATTCTACCCTGCCTGGATTTTACCCTTTGTTTCCCACCTGTCAGGCTTGGTGGTATTCCCTGTATGCCTACTTTGTTATGCATGTCATCTCCACATTATAAGATTGCCGTACTTCCTGTTGCACTTAGGACAATCACTCAGCAATGCCTCCCATTTCTACAAAGCTCTTCTTAATTGCCTGAGCACATTGCGCTTCCTTTGCCCATGACGCTTTCATACAAGTCTTTCTACATCAGTTATGTGCTCACTTCTCTTGGGATTGCTTGTATTTAATCCTCTGATCTTGTTCACTTCTGCTTTTAAGATGCATCCATACATTAATTGTGCAGTCTAGTAGGTTTATTATGAAATTTTCATAATATATATTGATTATTCACCTACAATGCTCTTTCTCCTCTTTCTTCCCATTTCAGGTAATTTGTTCTTCTTCACAAATAGTTCTCCTGTCATCTCCTCTAATGTCACCTACCCTCTATTCATAACTTTGAGGACTGTCTTTTCCCCATCCCAATTCCCATACAATAACATTTGCCCCATTTCCTTCTGTGATGGTTTGAACAGGAATGGCCCCCAAAGACTCATGTATGTGAATGCTTGGCCCATAGGGAGTGGCACTATTAAGAGATTTGGTCTTGTTAGAGTAGGTGTGGCCTTGTTAGAGGAAGTGTATCACTGTCTGAATGGGCTTTGAGGTCTCTTATATGCTCAGGCTATGCCCAGTATGGCACACAGTTTTCTTTCTTTCTTTTTTTCCTTTATATTTTATTTCTTCAAGTTACATCTCAATCACAGTCCCCTCCCTATTCCCCCTCCAGTCCCACCCTCCCACCCTCAACCCCCATCCTCTTCCCTTTTTTTTTTCTTTTAAGTTTAAGGTATATCTTATTTCCCCCTACAGTTTCCCCTTTCAGTCCAACAAACGGCTCTTTCTCTTATAATAACAAATACAATACAGTACAACAGAGGTAATTAGGCCACAGTTATGAGGGTTATATGGCTTAACGTACATTCCCAATGACCAGTCCATATGTATTTGGTACTTGACTTTAACATTCTACTATCTAAACATCTCCATGAGTTTAAAGGTCTATATCTGACTCAACATTCATACTAACTTGCAACATAATTTTAAAAGTATCTTCTTAGATCTATAACACTCTCTTGACTCCTAAACAACTCAAAATTAAATTATGAGACTCTAGTTATCTGTTCTTCAACCACCTCAGAGACCTGAGAGGGATAAATATATATGATTTTATAGGAAGTACAGGGCCTGTTTTCTTTTACTGCCTGTGGACGAAGATATAGAACTTGCTCCATCTACAGCACCATGTCTGCCTGAATGCTGCCATGTTTCTCAATGATGATAATGGACAAATGTTCTGAAACTGTAAGCCAACTCAAATTATATGTTTTCCTGTAAAAGAGTTGCTTTGTGGTCATGGTGTCTCTTCACAGTGATAAAACCCTAACTAATAGACCTTCTAATTACTTTTAGTTTTTCCTGCATGAGCATTTTTCTCTGTAAGAAGAATGAATGGCTTGCTCACCCAGTCCTCAGCCACCACACCTAGCATGTTGTAGACACCAGACAAACAGTAGGAGACTGAAAGGGGATGTGATATCCCATTCGTTCTGCTTCTTGTTGTTGTGCAGGACACTGACTTTCATGTGGAGTGGGAGACACACACTGTTCTAGTTGCAGCAGCACCCAGCAGAGGATCACTGTGCTAGGTCTCAACAGCAGCAACATTCTGAGCCTCTTTCAAGGATGAAGGAGAAGGTGATGGGAGTCTGGTATGGATCTGATATGGTCCAGAGAAGGAAACTCAGAATTTTCAGGGTCCTTCATTACCATGTAGTATAGCTGTGGCATGGTACATGGCCTTTCTGGGCCTGAGGTGGTTATGGATCTACGGTAATTATTGCTGAATCCGCCCCTTTTGATCTTGCCCATCCCTTACAGCTGGTAGCAGGAAAGGTTATCTGAGCTCAGAGGACCTTGAGAAGCAAATCTGCCTCTGTTCTCTCTGAAGCAGTTGTAGTTGAGTATACTTGGACAGACCCTGTGACCCTGTCTACAGCCAGTCAGTGCTGAGGAATCCACATTCTATTCGCTGACCACAAGAGCAGCTGTGTAGCCTGGCTTTCAAGATCATCTTTCATGGAAAGCCTTTGGTGTGCCAACATTTCTGTCTGTCCATTTCCATCACCATTTTTATGTGCAATATAGTTAAAATATTTGTCTTTCATATATAGGCCAACATGGTGACTTCATAAAAATCAAGAAATGGGGATGCAAAAAGTTTCTTTGGCATTATTTAAAATTAATCATTTGTAGTAATAATGCAAAGATGAGGAGGTGTTAAATATACTGAAATCTATGGTGTTTGGAGATTATTACCAATCTTCCAAGAACTTGTAACTGTTTCCTACATGCCTTTTCTCTGCCTACTATGCTTTATTAGCCAACATTTCATTATAATATACATGCAAACTTATTGATTAGTTTTCCCGCTTGGGTTACATGTTAGAATTGAGCCACATAGATCCTGTTCTGCATATCCCTTGATCTATTGCGGGAATGCCATAGCTCTTTAGTCTAATAGCATTTTGGAGAAGAGAGTCCCACTCATTGAGATGTCTAGAATGGTTATTCTGAAGCCAATTAACTAGTAAACAAGGGAAGTATTCTAAGATAGATATCAGTTTAGATGAGAAGCAATCTTACTATGATGGTTGCCTTATCATTGACCAGTTATATGGCTATGGAGAAAACATTTAATAGGTAAGTCCAACAGCTACCAATGCTTCACTTGGCCAGTCTATAAATGAGTGGCTTAGATTAAGTTGAGGGTATTCAGTTGATTGGTTGGGAGTCAGTAGAAGATGTAAGAAAGCAGAGACAAGGCAGGGACCATGGTGAATGGGACATTTCATGTGACTTAAACAACTCCAGTGGATGGTCACTTTTAGAAAAACAAGCTTTGGAATGGTGGCATTTTGGCCCATCTTTGAAAAGAGGATCCAAATTTGAATTTTATATGAAATACTAATATTGAATTGATGACCCATTAAAGAAATAAAAACCACTCAAAGCGAAATATACACATAGAAAATGCTAGCAATACCATAGATATTTAGGGCTCACAATCCCAGAGGAGGCATAGTGCCCTGATGAATCCAGAAGCCCATGGAATTTATGGTTGTTTTATAGCAGATACTTTATAAATGATACATATTTCCATATTAACAAAAGTATCTATTAATAGGAGTAAGTAAAAACTGGTATAACCTATTTCCTAGGACTTAAGATCTAGCTATCAGCTGAATAGTGATTGTAAACTCTGGAGCAGAGGACCTCTAATCTCAGCTTCACAATTTGCCTTTAGAATTGACCATCTTGTCTGGCTTCAGTCCTAAGGAGGGAGTCTGGGTATCTGGTAACAGCCTAAGGCAGCTGTAGATTCTTAGAAGCTAGGGATACATTAAGCTTTGTCCTGAGAGAGAAGGAAGGCTGGATTTCTCCTTGATATTGACAACCTAAAGGCAGTACCGCCATTGGTACAAAAGTGGGAATGACAATCTTCCTAGGACCACAAAATGTGCAACCTCTCTAACCTTAGAAGTGTTGAGCCATCTTGCCTGACACTTGTTGTGAGTCCTTTCATCTACCCCACGTTACTCTCCATGCTGATGCCTTCTTGGTAAAAGTGTGACTGTAGATTAAACAGCATCGTCCAAAACCCCTCTCATTAATTGTGTCACCATGTGATGGTCAGTCAGGAAAGGGACACTTACCTGCTCACCTTATCCCTAGTGTGCTGTCTTCACACATGCTGTAACAGACTGAGTTATGTGGATAGTTAGGAAGGGAGGGTAGAGTGAAGTGTGGGATATCTGGGAAGAGTTCTTAGAAGACACTGCTCTTTCTACCTTGATCTCTCAGACAATTCTGTCTGGGTGTTCAGGAGCTAACAACATGCCATGAGGACACTCAAACTGTGATGAGAGGAAGAAAAGCTGACAATGACTACTGGACCACATGAGTGAATCACCTTGGCAGTAGAATCTAGCTCAAGCTGAGTCTCCTATGATTATAGTTTTGGCCAAAATCGTAACTATAAACCTGATGAATAATGTTGAACCAGAATCACCCCAAATTCATAATGTACAGGCACCATGAGCAAAAAAAAAATGTTTATAACTGATATGCCACTGACTTTTTCATTATTTTTTAAGTGGTGATAGAAAATATTTAGTCACTACTCTTTCCTTGTTTACCCACCATCAACTCTATTACACATGAATACGTTTCTTTAAATGGTTAATTTTTTCCATTCTTACTATGTTTTCATGTTGTTAATAACTTTAATTTCAAAAGAATTAATTTTAATGGGTGTATTTAAGGTATATGATATGAGCCTGTGGTGCAAGCATGTGTGTGTGTACATAAATACACTCTCTACCAACAATTTTCTTTTTAAAATACTTTGGCATAATTTTTTTTGGGGGGGCATGAGAAGTCTTTTCTTTTCTTTTTTTTTTTAAATACTTTATTTTTTTTCTTCAAGTTACATCTCAGTAACAAACCCCTCCCTATTCC
>CAJQZJ010033958.1:1810762-1846947 GCA_907164525.1 Lophiomys imhausi
GGTCAGAGCTTCACATTTTATTTTTAAGTATCTCTAGGTATGATACCATTGGGAAGAATTACCTTTAAATTTGTATCAATATACAAAGATCTATTCAATTGTGGTTAAATATACTCTTAATTATGTATCAATATACCAAGATCAATGCCTATGTAGCCCAATATAATCTTAATATTACGCCCATATGCAAGAGTCAATACCATTGTGGCCAACTATAATCTTAATTTTGTATCAATATACAAAGATCAATACCGATGTAATCCAATACAATCTTATTTTTGCACAATAAACAATGGTCAATACCACTTTAGCCAAATAAACTACTAATTTTGTATCAATATACAAAGGTATAAGGGCATATTCAATAATCTGCCCCTTCTTCGCGGACCTTCCTGTGCTGTGTCTATATCTCATTTTTCTCAAGCCCATGCACTCCTACATAGGAGAGGAAGAAGGATACAGAAAAGGAAAAGTAGGAATTCCCTGGGGCTAACCTCCAAAACCCATTAAGACAGGACCATTTATCAGCTTGTAGTCTCTTCCCCTACATAACAGAGTTTTCAGTTATCCTTCAAATAACCAAAAAGAAGGGCGGAGAAACACCCTCCCCACCCTCTGGGCATGGGACGTCGCTCGCTCTCTTAAAGTGACTTCCTGCTGATTTGGGTCGTAGTAGACCTGTTTGGGGCCCCAACCCAAATGGGAAAAAATGATTAAAAATGTTAGTACAATCCTTTTATGTTCAGTCCTTCTGTTCTCAGCTGTTTAGATGACCTAAGGGGTTTGTAGGCAGAAGCTGATCTTGCAGGCTTCACTGAGGTTCCGGCCGGGGCATTGTGTAGAGCTGAAAAAATATGGAACGCTTCACGAATTTGCGTGTCATCCTTGCGCAGGGGCCATGCTAATCTTCTCTGTATCGTTCCAATTTTAGTATATGTGCTGCCGAAGCGAGCACTACTTTGGCATAATTTAATTGTAAGATTAAAAAAAACCCACTGATTATGAGTGACCAATTGTAATTTCTCTTTGTTGGATCTCTTGGAAATAGAGTTACAAATGGTAGTGAGATACCTTGTGGATTCTGCAAATTGTACTTGAACTTGGATCCTTTGGTGTAATTTCTGTTTGTACAAAGTAACACTGTCCTGTGAAATCCTAAGCTCCATGAAATAGCCCACCCTACTTTTTCACTACAGCTGCTAATATAATTCATTGTGCATATAAAAAGATGTGCAGATGATAAATTCCTACCCTATCTGGGTTCTTGTATTCATCATGGGACCAGACCTGCACCAGAATTGCAAACCCTACATTTACAGACCAAGACATTAAGACATGGAGATGGAGATATGCAGGAACATACACAGTACGGTACACATGTGATATCAAATGCATCCCAGACAATTCCTCAATCAATGTGGTATTCAAATGAACTCTCTCCAGATTCTCAGCCAATTCCCCCACCTGGCCATCCTTAGCAGAGCTGATTTGGTAACTGCGTCTCCTGACTGGGGGCCCATGACCTTTCGTCCACTGCAGTGCCCTGGAGCTTGCACCTAGATGGGTACTCAACAGTGAGAGGCTAGTAGAGCTGGAAGAAAGGACTCAGGTGTCTTGGAGACCTGGTATATGTTATCAGGAGGGGGGTGCTGTGAGGAATCACAGAACCTGAAAACAGAAGGATGGCCAGCTTGTCAAGCAGCTGCTGTGGCGAATGCAATTAGAGAAGCAGCCTCAATGTGTTCTGCAGTCTGAGCTCAGCATCTAAATCTGCTGCTTGCAATGGAAAGAACATACACAAGTGCATATATGCAGAAACACACACATGTACACATGTGATATCAAATGCATCCCAGACAATTCCCCAGTCTCCAGTGAGATGCTCACATGTAGTATTCAAATGAACTCTCTCCAGCTCCTCAGCCAACTTCCCAAGCTCCACCTCCCTCCTTGACTATATTACACTCAGACCAGATGGAAATCAAATATGTCAAAGTGTGTTGGAGAAGGAGTTTGGTGGCTATTTCTAGATAAGAAAGAAAAAAAAAAGGACTCCTGCTTCTTATTTGTTTACCTTAGACACTGATCTTAAAATTGATAACATTTTCTTTGGTATTTGTCTCATGGGAACCGGAACAGAAGACTGCTGACTTGGAAGTTGAAGTTTCACATCCATCAGAGAGGCTGAGGGTCAGAGAGAACTTTAGCATGACTCAAGGGTTGTGATTGAATCCTAGCAGACAGACTCGTCAGCATTGTAAATGAAGTCATACTTTGTCTGAAAACAGAGAAAGCACAAATGCCTGCTTTTGATTTCTTTTTCTTCTTTTATTAGTTTTAAAATACTAAGTGGATCACCCTCTTCCATTTCCCGACATTACCTTCCGTCAGGTCTGGGAACCAATTCCATTTGAGGGAGGTAGAGATCTGGCAATAAAGGGCTTTGCTTCATGTTTCACAGTCAATCCACTTTTTACAACTTGCTTGTAAAGTTCTGAGAGCTGGTCTAATGGTGGGAAGGCTGAAGCAGTTCAGTGCTGAATGTAGCAACCAGAAGGCCACTCCAGACATTCTCTTTAAGCTCTTCCCATTTATGACATCAGAAGACAGAGGTCTTTCTTGGAGGCCATGCCAGATCCTTGTTATTTCTTAGGTCAGCACATGTGTCTACTCTACTGGGTGTCAGGCTCATTGAGTCAGAAAAGCAAAGCAGCTGGCTTGGAACAATGGGTAGCTGTGGAGAACAAAGGCAGGATCAATGCCTTAGTTGCTGGGAACAGGAGTCATTCAGAGTCCACTCCAAGAGCAAGACCCTGGAGCTTCTGTTTCTGGTACTTTTTTCTTTCTTGTCCAGTGTTGGTATTCAGAGGTGGTATTCAGATGAGAGATAGTGGATTCCTTGTAGTATTCTTTACCCTTTTGGACTATAAGAGTGAGTTTAAACTATGACTCCTTGTACAAAATTTTGATAGTTTTATTTTTAATCAGTCTATTTATTTATTACTTCAGGTTACATCTCCATCTTGGTGTCCTCTTTCCACCCCTCCCAGTCCCACCCTACCACCCTCTACCCCTTATCCCTTCCATCCCACTCCTCTGGAGTGGAGTGTCCTTACACAACAGTCCCCTGCCCCAGTGCAGCAGTCATATGAGGGCCAAGAGTCTCCTCATACACTGGGGGCCTACAAGGCAGCACCACTAGGGCAAAATGTCTCACTGAGAGGAAAAAAGTCTATGTTCATGTTCCCTTTGGTGCATTGGTTATAGTATAGTTATCCCGTATTATATGGCTAAAATCTGACTATAAGTGAATAGATGCCATATGCATCCTTCTGAGTCTGGGTCTGAGTCAGGATGAGCTTCTCTAGTTCCAACAATTTGGCTGCAAATTGCATGATTTTGTTGTTTCTGATGGCTGAGTAGTATTCCATTGTGTAGATATACTACAATTTTTTAATCCATTCTTTATTTCAAGGACATCTGGGTTGTTTCCAGTTTCTAGCTATTACAAATAAGGCTGCTATGAAAATAGATGAGGAAACTTCCTTGTGATTTGGTGAGGAATCATTTGGATGTACACCCAGAAGGGGTATGGCTGGATCCTGAGGCAGAGCTATTCCAAGTTTTCTAAGATATCACCAGACTGACCTCTATAGTGGTTGCACAAGACTGCACTCCAACCAGCAATGCAGGAGTGTTCCCCTTTCTCCACACCCTCGCCAACATAGGCTGTCATATGAGCTTTTGATCTTAGCCATTCTGACAGGTGTGAGATGGAATCTCAGAGTCCTCTTGAGTTGCATTTGTCTGATGATTAAGGATGCTGAGCATTTCTTCAAGTGTCTCTCAGCCATTAGGAATTCCTCCTTTGTGAATTCTCTGTTTAGCTCTTTTCCCCATTTTTGATTGGATTTTTGGTTTCCTCGCATTTAATTTCTTGAGTTCTTTGTAAATTTTGGATATTAGCCCTCTGTCAGATGTGGGGTTGGTGAAGATTTTTTCCCAATCTGTAGGCTTCTGTTGTGTTTAAATGACAGTGTCTTTTGACTTATAGAAGCTGTTCAGTTTCATGAGGTCCCATTTATTGATTGTTGGTCTTAGATCCTGAGCTGTTAGTGTTCTGTTCAGGAAGTTGTCACCTGTGCCAATGAGTTCGAGGGTTTTCCCCACTTTCTTTTCTAGTAAATTTAGTATGTCCAGCTTTATGTTAAGGTCTTGGATCTGCTTGGACTTAAGTTTTGTACAAGGTGATAAGTATGGGTCTAATTTCATTCTTTTACATGTGGACATCCAGTTGGACCAGCACCATTTGTTGAAGATGCTGTCCTTTTTCCATTTTATGGTTTTGGCTTCTTTGTCAAAAATTAAGTGACCATAGGTATGTATGTTCATTTCTGGGTCTTCAATTTGATTGATAGTTTTGTTTTTTAATACAGTATTAAAAATCTCAGTTTTGAGAAGTGATTTGAACTAAATAGATAAATGCAAACAGATACCAGTGGACAGTGTCAATAGGAAGGTTCATCTGCTTATGGTAGGAAGCATTCAAGAAAGCACATAATAGCCTGAATTCCAGCCACACATCTGAGACATTCATTTTTTATGGGTGCCAGCTCTGTAGCTCCTTAACCACTAAAGATGTGGGTTTTTTTCATTTTTATAGAAAGTCAATGAAGGACTTCAGATATGTGTATTAATTCAACAGAAGTCTATTTTTTGACTCTTTAAAAAATATTTATTTCTTCAGGTTACATCTTCATCACAGTGCCCTTTTTCCACCCCTCCCAGTCCTGACTCTTAATGACATTGTACTATACACATAGATCACTGCCTTGCTCAGCCATTATCAGAGAAGCTTCCTGCAGTAGATGGAAACAAATACAGAGACCCACAGCGAGGCAACATGTAAGAGTGAGAGCCTTTGCAATGATCAGCCCTAGGTAGGATGTTTCCATCAAATCTGTCCCCTTAGGGCTCAAGGAACCCTGCAGAAGAGGAGGCAGAAAGTGTCTAAGAGCCAGAGAAGATGGAAGATATCAAGAAAATGAGGGACTCTTAATCAACAGCAGTCTATTTTTTATTGCATGCCAGATAGAACTTTAGGTTCTTGAAGTCCCTCCAAAACTAGGCAAGACATGCGTTCTCCTGCCCTGATACTTACTTTCAACCTAGTGGGGAAGAAAATAGTATAATAAAATAATTCTGTCAAGAATGAATCCAAGTGTTGATCACAAAAAGGCTAATGTGGGGAGTGGATGTTTAGGCAGAATGGGAAGGGAATTCTCCTGTGTGATTGATTTCTAGGAAAAAGAGGAGTGAAGACGTTTTAGGTGACAGCTCTGTGTGATGATGGAGGAGTCACTCTTCTATCTATCTATCTATCTATCTATCTATCCATCCATCCATCCATCCATCCATCCATCCATCCATCCATTCATCCATCTACCCACCCACCCCTATCCCCACCCATCCACCCACTCATCCACCTATCTATCTGTCTATCTATCTATCTGTCTATCTGTACTTCTACCTATCATCTATTCATCTAATCTTTTACATATCAACCTGCCAATATCTACAATATCTATGTATGTATGTATGTATGTATGTATGTATGTATGTATGTATGTATCTGTCTGTCTGTCTGCCTGTCTGTCTGTCTATCAATCTCTCTATCTATCATCTATCTATTATATATTTATCTATATTCCATCCATCTGTTATCAGATATCTAGTCTGGGAAGATATGATAATAAACACTTCACGTAAAGTTCCTATTTTTGTGCATGTCCAGTGAGCGATGTAACAAAAACTAGGCTAGGTTGAAGAGGCTTGTTTAGATAAGATGGAGTTTATGGAGGAATCCTCTAAGCAGAAGTAAGTGAAGAAGCAGCCCTCGGCTTTATGTCTGTAGGGAAGAGAATTCTGTAACTAGCATTTTCTAAGTGAAGTAAAACATGATTTTCTTCATGAGATGGTTTAAAACATGCCACCACTATCTTGAGTGTGTGTGTGTATTTGTGTAGGGGTATCAAATTTTTCCAAGACAAGAGACAGAAAACAAAGCTCTGGCTGGGTTGTATAAACAAGAAGTATATGAGGATCTTAAGGTTTCATGGTAATGTTTTGCTGCCATTGGAGAGACATGGAGGTGGTGTTTATGAAAAGAAAGAACCTAGCCAGGGGAAAGTTCATCTTTGTTTGAGACATGAGCCTCTGCTGTCTGCACCGGAATCAGTTACAGCTGGAGAGATGATTTTCATGTTTCAGTAGAGCTTGCTTTGTCTTGGTGAAGGACAGGATTCTACTGAAGAGTGGAGGAGATGGATGAGATCATCAACAGCCAATAAAGACCAGGGGAAGCCTGGGTGCTGAAGTTATCACTGGGGTCTCAGAAGTGTATTCTGTCCCCATGAAAGACTGGTCTTTAAGCCATTCACTATGTGGCTTCGAAAGAACTAATTCAGAAGAGAATTCTGTACCTGGCTAAAGTGAATTGTTATAGTATAAGTAGGAATATACCATCTTTGTTCTGTTGTGTCTTTGGAATAATCAGACTTGAATAAAAAAGATATCGTAGAATTGGTTATAAAAATACACTACATTTATTTATTTTGTGTGTGTGGGTCATGTGGAGTTGATTCTTTCTTTCCACTTGTGATTGAATCCCCACTAGGGATTGAACTCAGGTTGTCAGGTTTGGTGGCAAATGTCTTTCCAACTGATCTAGGTTGCTTCTCACAGAAGGCAGGATTGACTTTTAAAATGATTGCTAAGGAAGGTAAATTATTTAAGACTAACTGGCAATTCACAGACACACTCCAAACATTTTGTGCTCTTAATGTCAAATGTGAAGCTACTTCAGAGGACAGGATGATGGGTTGAGTCTCAGAGATGTCTTGTCTTTGGCTTACAATCTCAGAAACAGCTTCTGAAACTGTAGATGGTTTTATTCCTCCATTCATGAAGCCTGAACACCATGATGACAATAATCCATGACTTCTGTTCCCATGAAGCTCAAAGTCTTGTGACAGAAAAGAAAATGAGGACTAGATAAAAAAAAAAAAAAAAAAAAAAAAAAACATGGTAAATTTGGGGCATTGATAGGGATTGGGTGCTTTGGAATTGGGAGATCCCATGCAGTTCAGATTAGCGTCCTCAGGAAATTTTCTCTGAGACATTTGTCATTACACACATCTTAGAGAGGAGGAATATGGGTAATTTTAGAGTAAGGAAAGGTAGGCTGAAGGTCTTCAACAGAAAGCTGTAATTATGTACAGAAAAACAAAGGGATAGAAGAGAAATAGCCACTCAAGGAATCATAGAAGATTACCACAACTGGACCCAAGATTAATTATTTGACCAGGTAGAAGTGTAAGTATTTTGAAAAAAAAAAAAAGTCAGCAGTGAGATACAGAAGTGTTCATGGAAACTATTACAAGATGCCTAAAGATCACTGTAGTAAACTTGAATTTGGCCCCGAGAAACCATGAACATATTTTAATTTTAAAATGTCTGGATTAGATATTAGAAATTGCATGGGGTTATTTTGAGACAGTTGTTACATGAAAATTTTTTTCCAGTGGTTATGGCAGAAGCAAGACCTACAAAGCAAATGGTTGCAAGTGATGGTGTGTTAAGAAACTATTTAACTATTTATGTGTTGATCCTAAAAGTGTGGGCAGCCATCTCAGGAACCATTGCTATAGCAACTGAAGGATCTTGCAGATGCTCCTAAAAGGAAAGGAAAAGAAACCTGTCAACAGCCAAAATGTCTCTATTATACTTCCTATCTATGTATAAACTTCTATTGGACCTGGGTGATTTTGGAAACATAGCCACTATTTGACATTGCTTCTTATTCCTGAAAGGATTTCTTGTGCCAATAGAGGCACCACAATGTAGAAGATACCCACTAAATGTATAAAGGAGGGAATATGGAACCATCCAACCAGACTGTTTGAGAGCTTGTTTGAACATTTCCTATAGAAATAGCTGCAAATGCAAGTCACTGAAGGCGGTATGTGACAGTTAGCACACTGTATTGCTCATGTCCACTCAGCATACTCACACACTATCTGACTTAATCTTCACTGTCTTCCCACTGCACCACTTACACTGAGGTTGGCAGAGCTTACTCAGAACTTTTAAGGGCATGGATTTAGAACAATTTGTCATCAATATCTCTGCCTTTTCTTTCTTCTTCTTTGAAATAAAACTTGCCTGTACTTCTTAAAAAAGAGAAAATGCATTTGTTCCCTGACTCCAGAGGAAAGAAAACAGACTAAGGGCTCTCTTGCCTTGATGGAAGAGGGAACAGCTTAACAAGATTTTATGACCACCAACACTCTCATTCTTATTGACTCTTCTTCCGAGCTATAACCACCTGTCTCTGGAGATTCACTGTTGATGTAAATATGGATAACTATACTGGAGGGTAGAATAACTTCCACTCTGTTTGCTAGAATAAAACATATTCACTTTTAAGTCTATGATCTTGAGATAGTCTTTAGATATTGACAATAGATTTTGACATCTGGATAATGCTTCACATTAGACAAAACACTTTCATGGATCATCTATGTGGTCCCCATCCTTTTGGGATGAGGTTACTGTTTCTCAGAGCAGTATGGCTGTACCAAAGATGCTCAGAGTGAATGGAAGAAATTTGGGGGGTCAAATAATTAATTCTGAGATCCTTCCCACAAACATGCTGTTGTCTGTTGCAAGGGATAAAAACACTGGTCTACAGGGCAATGTTGTAAAAGGTGGGAATTTTTTCTCTTAATGAGTTTGTAAGTCACAGCCTAAAGCTATGTATGACAGGTGTAGCTTTCTGTGAGAGCCAATATTCTTGATGAATGGGCTTTCTTCTGGGAAAACTCATGCTTCAGAATCTTTCTTAATCATATAGTTGTACAATGTTCCTTTTTGTCCATCCTATTTCTATAGGCAATTTATCTATATCTAGAGATACCAGAATGCTGATTCTTACCTCAAATGTTTCATGTCTGGGTTATTCTTCCTGACATGTGGATAGAGGCCATGAGTCTCTGACTTGTGCAGTCCAGAGGGGCCAGCCCAGCTCAGGCAGGAGCACATTGACTCCTGACTGTGGAACGTTTGGCTGAGTGCTAAGTGTAAGCAGATGGTCCCAGCTGCTGGATCATGGGTCCATATGAAACTAATCATTCACTCTACACAAACATGCAGCATCAGAGCACAGCCTGAAGGCACAACCAACTTACCCTGATTCTCATAACACAGTGGGTAGTAGGGAGACAGAAGTGTGCAGGCACTGGACAGAATAGCCCATCACAGGGGAAACTGGTTTCATGGGGTTAAGACTGTAATGTTGGGCCAAAGTGTTGGGTAGAGTTATGATAGGTACTCAAAGTGGCTTTTAAATATTACTGGAGCATTTTCAACTCTTCATACATGGAATATAAGGTGTAGGAGTTGAAGTGACTTTCTCATGGTCACACCACAATCTGATGGCTCAGTCAGGAATTCATCAAAGGTCAAAATGCTTAGTCTAGTGCTTGCTCTCTCATACAATGCTTTCTGAGGCATCTGGTGTTTTCTGTGTTAAGTCCTAGAGGTTCAAGACGTTTTAAAGTCTTGAACCTCTCTAGAAAATGATTATAGCTAATACCATTTGGTATTAATACTGGGTAGGTCTTCATGTAATCCTAATATTGTATGAAGAAATTATGTTCAATTTCTATATTAAAGAAATGGAACATTTATACTCAGAAGTGGTTGGGTGCCTAAGAACATAGAACAGAGTTAGGACAGTCTGAATATACATCAAGACAGATTTGGTTTAATGGAAGTAGGAAGTTATGTTGAAGCATCTGGTTGGTCAGCAATAGAACAATGGCTGACAAACCTTTATTCACTGAAAGAATGTACTTAGAGTCTATCACAGTGGCATACATGATTTCAAACGTAAATGGGACATTATTCAACTCTTTTGAGAAAAAAATGCAGTAATCTGTCAGACATATAAATGTACCCTCATTCTAAAGTGACCTCAAAGTTGGCACAAGAAACCCCAAGACCATGTTCTCAGCACAAAGGATATTTACTTGCTCCAGAGGGACAAAGGTCAGGGAATAAGAGGCAAAGACAGAAATAGAGGATGAAGGATAAGGGAAAAGGATCAAGGGAGAGGGAAGAGGGATATTTTCCCTGGAGGGACAAAAAACTGCCTCTGGATAGAGAGGAGATAGACATGGCCCATAGACAGATGAAAGTTCATAAAAGGAAAAGTGGGAACCCTGTGTTAGGATGAGTTGGTTTATTTTGATTGGTCATGTGAATTAGGTGAGCTGAAGGGGGCTATTGATTGCTGGATTTCAATATTTTGACAAACTGGACCTTGTTGGTCAGTCACAAGGGTGAGGAAGTGTCTAAATAAAGGAATAGACTTTTGTGGGTAGCTGAAGGAATGTAATCTAAGAGTTTAGCAAGGCAGAGGGAACCGAGGAAGGACAAGGCCGGCGAGAGCCATGTTTGCATGCTCAGGCCTACTAGAGCCCTTCACATTCTCTTTCTATGTTGAAGCAACTGCTAAATAGATGGCAGGCAAATGGAACAAAGTGTAAGGCCCCATGTTTGTCTGAAGGATAGGTGCATTGTCAGAGCAGGGACTTCAGAACACACATTGACACTATGTATAAAGAATGGAAACAGAACAAACTGTGGGAAGGGAAAAATACTCGGGGAAGCACAGACTACCAAAGATTTGCTAATTTCTCAAAATATCAACAAGGAAGCTTAAATTGAGAGACTAAATACACAATTCTGAAGGACTTTGAGTGTTTTGTTAATGGTATTGGAATTTTCTCTGAGGCCAATTGTGAAAACTTTTAAAATCAAAAGTGTGACATGACTAACATAGTACTTGGGTCTAGATTGACAAATAATGATCAAAAGCTCCAAGTTCTATTAGCTTGAACATAGTTTATTTAGTTTTCAAATAAAAGTCTGGTTTTCTATAGCTGTCACTGATATGCTTGAGAAATTCTAGATTTTTCCAGGCATCCTTGATTTTGACATTCAAACTCATCTTCCAAACACAGACATAGCAACAAGGTGGAACACATAGTAAAGGAGATACTTAAAGATAGGTGCCAGCATTCTTTCAAAGTGGATTCTAGAAACATATAAAAAGTACATCTGATTTTATTCTCTACCTTGGAACTTAGTGACAAGTCCATACCAGCAATGAAGGCAGTTGTGGAAGGTTATCTTTGCTCTGGGCAATCATGGACCCACATAAACACATGACACTCTGTTTTTCTAGAAGGACTATGAAAAAGATATCGAAGAACAGTAGTCATGTAATTTAAAGAGCTCACTTCCATATTCATGAACAATAGAGGCAAAGATGTGGGGACAAGATGGGGACCTGGGGCTGAAGGTAGTCAGAGGCTAGAGAAGTGGCCTCCTTTTCAAATCACCTAGGATTTGTCCAATTAAGGAAAGCGATTCCTGCTTTATTTGTTCTGTACTGAGTCAGAGGAAGCTAGGTGTCTATTTTAGTAAATGAGTCATACTCATTTGGCAAACCTGTCTGGATATGATGATGGTATGAACCTGGTTTGGACTGTACCTTTCATTAACAAAACCCTTCTTGTTCACTGTACTTTTGACCTCCAATAGGAGATTATTTACTCAGATCTTCTCCTAAGCCAGAGTAACTAAGAGGTAATTACGTATCCCATTCTGCTCAGCAGAGTTAAGACATTTTATCTGCTACGTATTCATGGGATTATACTGATGATGTGAGTTTTAGATGTTCTTCTCAGGATCACTTCTGTTAATGTTTATATTTTTGGTACAGTGGTTGCTATGCAGTACATGTTATCTATTAATATTACTCTTGGGCAGGGTATATATAAATAAAGTTGAAAAGTTGGGAGAGAGACATCCTAATATAAATTTAAACAATCTAAATTCAAAGCTCTCCTCTGGAACTAACCCTGGGTTGTCTGATTTGAGAGTTGGCATTCTTCATCATGTGTACTGCCACCTCTCTGATGCTTGGCACATTTTTACCTCTTTCCCAAACTCTTCGCTTTTTAGTAAGAAGAAACAGTAGCCACCACAGTCTTTTTAAGAGGCAGAAGACTAAACTTCAGTGTAGTCTTGGACTCTGACTGTACTCACCTGTCCACATCTGTCTCAGTATGTTCCCTGTGAAAATTTGTGCCTGGTGTGACAGGTAATCCAGGACTCATTATTACTGGCTCATAGTATATCTATATTTGTTCTGGGTCTATTTTTATCCTCTAATACGCCTATGTCCTATCTTTTAAAATTATGCATTCCTTATTTTCCTCAGTTTCTATTGGATCTGTGTCATGACTGGATTCCTGGCTGCAGCATATCTAAGGATTTGAAACACTAGATGTTACCTATGAATCCCTAGGCTGTGATATAACATGCATGGAAGAGCAGAGATGCTGAGATCAGATTTATCTGCATGTGTATCTTGTCTTTACAACCATTAGGTCAGGGCCTCGGGAACATCACATAGCTCTCCTGAGTTTCCTTATCTGAACTACAGGAGATAATGAAAACACTGGTCAGGTACATTCTTCTCAGGCTCACTTCTGTTGATGTTTGCATTTTTGGTACAGTGGTTGCTATGCAGTACATGTTATCTATTAATATTATTCTTGGGCAGGGGATCAATAAATAAATAAAGTTGAGAAGTTGGGAGAGAGAGATCATAAGCAGCTACTTTATGAAGAAGACTAGATTTGGCTAAAAGAGAGGAAGGGTTCCAGCTAGAACAGAAGCAGATTTCTACTTCTGCTGGAATAAACTTCAGTACAGTTAGTGAATTTAAACAACATAAGTGAATTAATTTGTGGCTCTGAAGGTCAGAAATCTCAAATGGGTGGAAGGGTTGCATTAAGGAAACCTTATGTTTTTCATCTTACCGAAGCTGCCCGCATTCCTTAGCTCATAACCACACACCACTTTGATTTCTGTTTCACTGACACATCTCCTCCAACTCTGATCTTAAAGCTTTCCTCTTCAAAGGACATTTCAGTCTGCACTTGACATAGCTAGTTTATCCAGAGCAATCTACTATCTCAAAATACTTAATTAAATCGCATTTATAAAATTCCTTATGTCATGTAAGATAACATATGTCTATGTTCAGGAGAGTAGGAACTTCCTCTCCCCCTCCCCTGTGTGTGTGTGTGTGTAAGTGTGTGAATGTGTGTGTGTGTGTGAATGTGTGTGTGTGTATGTGGTGTTATTTATCCTACCATAAGGAGTATATAGTTATTTGATTTTCCCAGACTGGTGCTTGTAACAGAATATTTTTATTTAAAACACTCATATTTATTAGCACTTAACAAACACCTATCAAATACCTATATCCTGTAACCTAATACCTAAAAGTTATCTAGGAACACCTTCATACTTATCAAAGAACACCTAACTAACCTTATTTTAACTTTCTTAAAAGGATGTTAATAGTCTTTGCATATGTCCATGCAAGATAACTTGGTTTTAGCAATGCAGATACAGTAGTCCCAGAAGGCAGTCCCTTTCAAGTTTAGTGTCCTTTGGGCCTAACTTTGCCAGTTCATATGGTTGGTTTATTTGAACCACTAAATAGTCGGTTTATGAGACCAGTCTATTTTAACCGCTAAACTTAAATTCGGCTTCCTCCATCAGCTGAAAGTCATTTCGGTCCATGTATGCCTCATAGGCTAGTTTCTCACCATGGCCTCTGAGCTCCTCCCGTCTTTTCTGGTTGTCTTATTTGCCACAAAAGGTCTTTCTCTGGTGGACTTGTGGCAAAGAGTCTTTCTCTCTTAGACTCTGTCTCTCAGTTTATGACCATTACGGCCTAATAGCTTAGGTAAAACATACTTTATTGTGTACTTCTCCAGTGTGTCTTCTCAGCTTGTGAGGGCAAGAGGAAGAGAGTGGGCATGTGGAGCTCTCTGGTTTATATACTGCAACATCTCCCAATCCTTGGTGGTCTCAAGGGCCCACAAGATTTCTCATGCTATCCAGCAGTCCTATAGCTTCTTGCAGCAACTGACATCATCTGCACATCTTGTGGAGTTTCTTAGCCATGCTCCTTCAACAAGGCATTTCGAATGGCTTCATCTGCGTGCTGTCCATTTCAGCAAGTTAAAGGGATGCCAAGCTCTTCCTTATGTGCTGTCAGATGCCAAACTGAACTGCCTACTAATTCACTAAAGAGGCCTAACTTCTACCACAGGTGTTAAGATTAAACTTTGAAAGACCTGTTACCGTGATGATAGGAGAAAGTCTGAACCTAAGGAGTAGAAGGGATTTGGATGCAGAAGATAGGTGGGCAATGAATGAACTAAAACCATCCGGACAACAGTGAGAACAGGAAGCAGCTTTTGCTACTGAGACTAAGAGGATGGTAGAATTAACAGGAGTTGGCAAACACTGTGGAAATAACTGACATAAAGACTTTCTGAGAAACCATTCTTTTCAAAGCAGAAGGTTTCATCTAGAACACTTCTTTCTACTCATTAGTTATTCTTTTTTTAAAAACTATCAAATACAATTTTTTAAAATATAGTTATATCTCTTTTTTAACAATTAGGAAGCAATTATGAAAACTATAAGGTATGGCAGACATTCCCAATGTCCAGCCCATATGTATTTGGCAACTAATAAGAATATTCTATTACCTATCTATCTCGATGAGTTTTAAGTTCTACGCCTAACTCAATTTCCATCCCAACTTGCATTACCAACTTAAAAACATCTTCTTAGACCTAAAACATCCTTTTATTCCCTAAAGAACTTGAAACTTAACTGTGAGACTACAATTGTCTAGTTTTCAACTACATCAGAGACCTGAAAAGGATCTGATTAAAAAGGAAGTACAAAATGAACATCTTCCAAAACTAAGAAATGATAGACAACTGGCTGCCTGGACAGTCCCCAATTTTGCTCTATAATGTTGGAGCATCTATCTTCAGCCATTTGGCTCAGTATCTCTGACAGACATTAATTTTTTTATAATAATTTATTTTTTATTTCTTCAAGTTACATCTCAATCACAATCCCCTCCCTACTCCCCCCTCCAGTCCCACCCTTCCACCCTCCTCCCCCTCAACCCCCCCATCCTCTTCCCTTCTTTTTTTTGTTTAAGGTATTTCTTTTTCCCCCCAACAGCTCTCCCTTTCAGTCCAAAAAATGGTTCTTTTTCTTATAACTATAAATACAATACAAAACAACAGAAATAAATAGGCCACAATTATAAGAGTTATATGGCTTAGCATACATTCCCAATGTCCAGTCCATATGTATTTGGCACCTGATTTTAACATTCTACTATCTAACCATCTCCATGAGTTTAAAGTTCTATATCTAACTCAGCTTTCATACTAACTTGCCTCATAATTTTTAAAATATCTTCTTAGATCCAGAACACCCTCTTGATTCCTAAACAACTCAAAATTTAACTATGAGACTCTAGCTATCTATTCTCAACCACCTCAGAGACCTGAGAGGGATAAATATATCTGATTATATAGGAAGTGCAGGGACTGCAGCTTCCAATACTAAGAAATGACATACCAGTGGCTGCCTGGACAGTTCCCATTTTCTCTCCATACATTGCAGCATCAATCTTCAGCTATTTGGACCCGCTTCTCTGACAGACATTGATTGTAGAGCAGGAATTATGAAGGACTTACCTACCCTGTCTTGGCAGAGCTAGGCTGTCGACTTATCTGCTTCCAAGTTTTGTCCTTTTTGGACAGAAGTCTGTCTACAGTTGAAGCAAGGGGTTTTTCTTGCCAAGAGAATGGCTTACCACCAATTCAATCATCTCCCACTGGAGATTCTTTGATGCTCTTCTTCTACTTGGAGTAGAATAGGGGGTGCTGTCAGTAGCTGACATGTCTCGATATCAAAAATTCTTAAGTTAAGAAAACATCTTTGAATGCCATATTCTGCAGATCTCTTGAGGTTTTTGAAGATGCCCTATCTATCTCTTATATTTAGATAAGCAAATATTGCTTGTCTCTTAGCAACTTGATTTCTGAGTAGCTTAGAAAATAACTGTGATAGACTGTCATAGTAACTAACAAAATGACATGTTTTCATGACTATTAGTTTCCGTTTCTTAATTATCCTAAACAGTTTATGTTGGTTGGTAGCAAGAGGTCAAAACTTGACATTTCGTTTTTAAGTATTACTACGAACAATACCTTTAAGAAGCGTTACCCTTAATTTTGTATCAATATACAAAGATCAATACCAATGTGGCCAAATATAATCTTAATTTTGTATCAATATACAAAGATCAATACCGATCTAGCCCAATACAATCTTAATTTTACATTAATATACAAGGGTCAATACCATTGTGGCCAAATATAATCTTAATTTTGTATCAATATACAAAGATCAATACCGATGTAGCCCTATACAATCTTAATTTTGCATTAATATACAATGATCAATAACAATTTAGCCAAATATAATATTAATTTTGTATCAGTATACAAAGTTATAAGGCTATATTCAATAATCTGTCCTTTTTTCTTGATCTTTCCTATACTATGTCTATGTCCCATTTTTCTCAAGTCTGTTCACTCCTATATAGGAGAGAAAGGAGGATACAGAAAAGAAAAAGAGAGAAGTCCCTGGGTCTAACCTCCAAAACCCAATTAACAAGACCATTTAACAGCTTGTAGTCTTTTCCCCTAAATACCAAAAATTTCTATTATCTATCAAATAACCAAAGTGGGGGGAACACCCTCCCCACCTTCTGGGGATGGGACGTTGTTCTCTTAAAATGACTTCCTGCTGATTTGGGACGTAGTAAACCTGTTTGGGGCCCAAATAAGAATGGAAAAATGGTTAAAAATGTTAATAGAATCATTTGATGTTCAGTCCTTTTGTGCTCAGCTATTTAGATGTCCTAAGAAGTTCATAGACAGAAGCTGATCTTCAGAGCTTTACTGAAGATCTGGCTGGAGTAGTCTGTGGAGCTGAATGATTTTAGCGATTTTGAGTTGTTGTGGTTGTAGACTTTTGAGGAAACTGCTATTGAAGAAGTCTGCAAGACTGGATCATCTGGGCCACTCATCTTCTTTGGTGTCTGATCTGTTTTCTGCTGAGGTTTCCGTTGTCCAGTTGTCCCTGGATTCCTTGAATGGATGCTTTAAATCTCCTGGAAAGATAAGAACAGAGCCCTGCCCTAATCCTAACTCTGGGACAATCACCTTTTTTTAGGGGGGGTCAGGTAATATTTTTCCTGGAGCAAATTTGGTTTTTTTTGACAATATATAAAGTATTACCTTTCAATCTGATTAAAGAAGAAATTATTTTGATATTTTGGAGCTAGACAAACCTTTAGTGTATATATTTTGATATCTCTAAGGACAATTTGTTTGAGTTGCCGCCTGCCTTTTGTAAGTAGCTTTTAAACTTAAATCTTTCCAAATCCTATGTGCCTGTCTCTGCATTCTAAGTTTTGGGATCAAAGACATGTGGTTCCCAACTGATGGGATTAAAGATGTGCTCCTCCACCCCTGGATCAAAGTTTTTCTCTTTAAAGCAGGAATTATGAAGGACTTTCCCACCCTATCTTGGCAGAACTAGGCTGTCAACGTACCTGCTTCCAAGTTTTGCCCATTTCGGACAGCATTCTGTCTACAGCTGAAGCAAGGGCTTTTTCTTGCCCAGTGGCTAGCTTGTCACTAATTCAGCCATCTACAATGGAGATTCTTCAATACTCATTATCTAGTTGAAGTAGAATGGGGGGGGGGCGGTGCTGTCAGGAGCTGACATGTTTCAATATCAAAAGATCTTCAGTTAAGAAAACATCTTTAAATGCCATATTCTACAGATCTCTTGAGGTTTTTGATACCTTTTTCTGTTCATGCTTCTGGGGAACATCATCTTGAAATACTATCCCAGGGATCCATCTGAGCTCATTGGAAGTCTACAAACAAGGCCAATTGGATTTAAAGCTTTCATGCATGCCCACATGTGCATGAACACACACACACACACACACACACACACACACACACACACACAGAGAGAGAGAGAGAGAGAGAGAGAAAGAGAGAGAGAGAGAGAGAGAGACATGCACATGTACACAAGCATACCACCACAGCATCTCTATCAACTGTACCCATTCCCTACTCAGTGTAGCACAAGTGAACTCAAAACAGCATTTGCTGAAGATAGCGCTGTGGCCATGATCTTTCCATTGATGCATCTGGTTTCCTTTCTGAAAAAGGCCATCAAACCTCACAAAATGAAGTCTTTTGAATCAAACCACAAATTCCTTACAGCTAACCTCAGCAGAGCTCCCTGACCACTCTGAATCATTATCCCCTTGAGCCCTCAGTTTTTGCTGCTCTTCCATTTTCATTAAATTAGCTGGAGCCAGACTTGCAAGAGTAAATCAAGTTCTCCCCCCAGTTTGCTTCATATTAATAAAAATTACAGGTCATTTTTATGCCTCAGACCTTTGATTTAGAATGGCTACCATTTTCTGAGTTGTAACTATGTGCCAAATGTTTTTACATAGTATCCCATTCATCCTACAAGAGTCTTGCAAGGTAGGTGGTATTTTTTTTCAGCCTTTCCTACAGAGGAAAGAGAAACCCTTGCTTCACCGTAGATACAGGAACTCAAATTTAGTCTGTATAACTCAAATGTGCTCATTTTTAGTGATTGTCTTTCTACTGGACAGATTCATAAGAACTATTTTTAAATATAATTTGATAGTTAAACAAATCCTCATTAATCCCAGGCACTCACCCTGATTATTGATTTTCTGGTCAGGATTTTTCTACTACCAATGCAACCTTCTATTCTTTGAGTATTATGTCAAGCACTTTGTGTAATTTGAATACTTATAATCACTTCTAGAGGCAAAAGTTATGATTTCTGCTTTATAGATTGGTAAACTGAGATACTAAACCCTTGGTAAATCTGTTTAAGAGCATATAGTAATTGATTCATTGGAACTTCAAGTATTAGAGTGAAGCAAAACTTTGCAAAGGAGAGAGTGCCTCTAAAGGTTTTGCTTAGCTCATTCAATCCACTCACAATCTTGTCAGGTAGATAATGTTTCTGTTTGCATTGTACATGTAAGGTGGAATGGTTGATCTTAGTTGTCAGACTATCAAATTGATTAGAGTAAAAAGTGCTTTAGAAAGTAGTGACGCTCATCTCTGGGTTGGTATAACAGAGGATTCCCAGACAGGATTATCTGAGCTGAGAAGATCTGCTCTAACCATGGGTAGAATAATCTCATAGGCTGTAGGCTTAGGTGTAATAGAAGAGAAAGAGGAGGAAGCCTGTTGGCCCAGACAATCTCTCTCTCCCTGCTTCCTGATCCCTGTGAAGTAAGTTTCCTGCCCCACTATGACCATGGACTGAAACCTTTGAAACTCAGAGCAGAGTTATATATTCCTCCATGAAAATTGTTTACCTTTGGTATTAGTCACAGAGAAGAAAAGCATGACTAGCAAATGGGGAAACTGGGACACCAAGAAATGAAGTAGTTACTTGAGGCCACATGGCTGTCAGTGGGATAGGTATGAGAAATATGATGATCCCGGGTTCTAATTTAGAATCCTAACCACAGTCTCATAAAGCTTGATATCTTTGCTCTGGGCAGAAAATTACTTGAGAGAAATTAAGAGCATCTCACTTAGCCCTGTTCTTTTATTTTTCTGTGACTCCATTGTCTGGTTGGGACAGGAATTGATGCACACTATGCCAGTGGTGATCACTATTATTGAGTCAGATGGGCAGTGGTGCCTGGGAATTTGGAACACAAATGACATGCAGAGGTGACCTGAAAGAAACAGACAGAAAGCAAGAGCTGTGCTTGGCAAGAAGAGTTGTCATGGACATCGGCGTATCCCACTTAACGTCCGGGCTTATCTGAAGCATGAACAAATCACCGTGGAATTTTCTGGGATGTTGGAAGAGGGAAAAAGTAAGTACTAGGGAGAAACAGGGCCACAGAGGAGGCTCAGCTGGATGTCAGAGTACTGGGAAGGACAGAGGTGAAGTTGGTGTCAGCCAGTTTTCTTTTGAGGAATGAAGGACTGGGAGTGAAAACATAATGGGAGCAATTTTTCCTTAATTTCAGACATGATAATAAAGAAACAAACATCTGGGGGAATCCCAAAAAGCAAGCAGAGACCACATCTCCATTACCTCTTATTGATTCGCTAGCTCTCTGCCCGCAAAGTCCCTGAATCTATAAAGACAGGCATAGAGTGGACAACCAAAAGTAGATTTGTTCCCATTGTAAGGGTCTTTAAAACTAATGTTTTTAATGAATCAATTATCGGATATGAATTCCCACTTAGATTTGTTGTGTAAGTTGCCGATTCAATTGACATCTTGTTTTTTTTTTTTTTGACAATTTTAACTTACTTCCAATTCAAGTGAAAATGGTAGTCAATCTTTATCTTGAGTATTTCATGAGAGGAACATTCTGTATCAATGAGTAGGAAACATTCTCCCAGGATTATGAAAGAATGTCTACCAGTGAAGGGAAGGGGAATGTGAAGTAGACACATATTGGACACTTGTGTTGTCATGTCTCATTATCCTTAGCATCAGACTCACACACTTGCTGTTAGTAATCCCCAATGTACAGATGGAGACAACCATTCAGAGCTCTAAATTATATCATGCAAGGTCATGTGATCAACATGTAGTTATCAGAAGTTTGAAAATCAATTAAAAACACGTTTTCACCAAATAATTCTATAGCACCTGCCAGAAAAAAAGTGGAAGTGCATGTGTGAAGACAATCAGGTCAGGAGGTCAGAAGACTCAGCCCCCTCCATGAGGAAAAGTAAACCCAAATCATGAAGCTCAACTAATCTTTGAAGGTCCTTTGGATTTTGGACCTTTATTATAGATAGTATATAGAACACACCTTGCTTGAAGATGTTTGGTGATTTTTAGTTCCCATATCCAAGCTGTGTGTGTGTGTATGTGTGTGTGTGTGTGTGTGTGTGTGTGTGTGTGCAAGTGCACACACAGATGTGTGTAGTGTGTGTGTATAAAAACTTGTGTATGTAGAGTGACCAGAAGTCAATTTTGACTTTGACTATCATGAGTCAGATGATGTTGACCTTGTTTTTAGAGACTCTTATTAGTCTTGAGCTTGCCAAGTAGTCTAGGCTGGCTTGGCAAGTGAGGCCCATAGCTCCACATGTCTCTGACTCCCCAGTTCTTGGTTTAGACATATGTGCTACTATGCCCCACTTTAAAAAAAGCTTCTTATGGTTGAAATCAGGTATTTATGCTCATAAACCAAATAATTTACTAACTGAACTGTCTCTTAATTCTGCACTTCTGTTTTTCACCCTCTCCTGTATCTTTGTCATGCCATGGGATCACAATCCAGACAAAATGCTGGTGGCATGAAAAACCCATGGACAATAACTTGAAGAGCATGAGCTGCTGGTGGAACTCACCTAAGTTCTCTCTCATGGGGACCCTCAGCCGAAACAGAAAAGTCGAACAGCTGAGCCCTTCTGAAATCCTAAACCCATAGACCCCTGAGCTACTTAAATGCTTGTTACTCCAAGTTGTTAAGATATGGAGCATTTTTTTTTCCAGTAAATAACTGACATTTACTCAGTGAGATAAAATTGAGTGTCCTCATGTCATGCTATGGGAGCACAGACACCTGAGGTTTAAAGTCCCTTCTCTGAAGGGACTTCCTACTCCAAATGGGAAGTCAGGCATGTTGCAACTAATCCCAACAAGGAATGTTACAGAATTAATTGAAGTAATAAGCAATTTCCTTTTAGTAAAAGCCATGCACTTCCTTTGTTAAGAAACCATTATTATAGGGAGCACAGTGACTCGGTGCCAATGATTTTTGTGATAGTGTCATCCAAACCTCAGACTGCACCAGTGGTCACTCCAGTGGAGCCTTGAGGATTACTCAATGCTATTTATAGCTATTGTGTGATGCCTGCTAAGTAACTTTAAGTGGGAGCCAGGAACTTGAAGCCAGAACTCTTTGGGAGGATTTCTTTAAAGAGATACTGGTGATTTGGGTGTAGCCAGATATCTTTGGGTGCCCAGCTGAAATCGTCAATCAGTTGGGCTTTAAATGACTGAAAAAAAAATGAATAGAAATCGGGGCATTTTGAATGTCTCTGCTTTCATAAAGAAAAACTGAGGGAGTTGGGAAGTAGATTGGCAAAGAGAAGCTAGACGTGGTTTTCAATTCCAGGAGAGATAGGTGCTAGCTGTTTGGTTTCTTGTGGGTGCTAGAATCTCCATATACTTTGTATCACTTATGGGGGGGATGGGGGAGGTGCACATGTCTATTTTACAAGGTTATGATGAGTGCCAAGTGGACATAACACTTACTTCCTGCTCACTTTTCCCCAATCTCCTTCACTTGTAATTCTTCTTACTTTCTGTTGTCATTTCCCATTTTTTCCAAAGATATCAACTAAATGCAGGTCACATCAATTCTCACAAAATTAGGTCCCCACTTATGGGTGAAAGGATGGGTTTGAGGATTTCTGGATGAAAGGGGCTTTGAGTGACTGCTTGAATAATAAGATCTGTTTATGTTCCTGGGGAGTCAGGCAAAAAGCTGAGACAAGCCTCCTTTAGAGCAAACCCTGCATTGAATGCAAATGCACGTGTCAGTACCCTGCTTGTCACTTGGGTACACAGACTGAATGGTAGCTTTATGATATCCTTGGAACTGCATGATAATAAATCTCAATGTGGGAGCATGAACATGTTCAGGAAGACACAACTAGGCAGGACTTTCCTAGAGCTGTTTAATAGAAACATAGCACGTTCAACACCTCCTCTGATCTGTATATGTTTGCTTACATGTAGATATGGGTATGTCCTAGCATATTCCTATGAGTAACAGTACCAAATATGCTTCTAATTTGTTTGAGATAGGGTCATTTTGTTGTATGGCATGCTATGTGCCAGTTTAGCTGGCCATGGACATCTGGGGATTTTCTTGTTTCTGCCTCCCATCTCATTAAAGAGGCACTGGGACTAGAGATGCCTAACAGTGTTTTGGCTTTATGGGTGTTCCTGTACAAACTAAGATCCTCATGTTTTGATGGCACATGCTGGCTCTACCCACTGAACGACATCCCCAGCACCCACATTCAATGCTCTTTACAAACCAGACAGGATGTGGGAAAATTCTTTCATCTTCCCTTACTTTTTTAATGGGCTCAACCACAAAACCATTAGTTCAATTTCCCTTCTGTAGAGAGAATCAACCATTGAAAGCATAAGTAAGAATTAAATAAACAGTGGAACAAAACTAGAGTATGTATCAGGCATGTTTCTCATGTGAGTTGTCTGCTAGTTGAATGGAGAGTTTTCTCACCTTATGGTAGGAGAGTTCACATTTGGGGTCAGGATGGAGTTTTAGGGATTTTCTATCCTCAAGACATTTTCACCTTCTGTTTTTGTTTCCAGATTTCTTCCTTCCTCAGGCATTTGCTGCATCCCTTAATTTGTTATGGTCTCCAGAAGAATGTCAGCTTCACACTTAAAGAAATGTTCAACATCCTTAGTCATAAGGGAAATGCAAGTCAAAATGACTTTGATTCCATCTTACACTCCTTAGGTTGGCTAGAGAAAGGGGAACACTCCTTATTGCTGGTGGGAGTGCAAACTTGTACAATTACTATGGGAATCAGTCTGGCACCTTCTAAGAAAATTGGGAATAGTTCTACCCCGAGACCCAGCTATACCACAAACATATATATATCCCAAAAATATATCACCAAACAAGGACATTTCCTCAACTATGTTCATAGCAGCTTTATTTGTAATAGCCAGAAACTGGGTTCAACCCTCAACCGAGGAATGAATAAAGAAATTATGGTGCCTGCCCCTAGAGGCATTGCAGATGTGACTGCTGTGTCACATGTGCATCAGTAGGTGGCAGAGAGGGGAGAAGCTATATCTACATTCAGTGTTCTGACCTATGAACAATAGTAGCCTAACATTCCCAGAAGAAGAAAAAAGAAGCAAGGAGACTAACTCCACTTTGGTGCCATGGGGTAACCTGAGATGACTACAAGACCAGCACCAGGAGATATGGCCCAGATGGGGCCAAAAGAGCAGGAGAGCTGTCACTGTGCTTCACATGCTGCAGCACTCTGGAGAGCAGGCCCTTCACCCTGCCAGGATAGCACACTACAGCTGGTCCTGGATATGGGGGTTGTGGGTGAGCCAGCCCTGAAGGAGTGAGTGTGGGAGAGTCAGCCCTGCCTTTGGTTTTCTGTGTGGTGGTGTAGGCTAGGGAGAGATGCCCTCCCTTCCCTTTTGCCCTCACTACCATTGGCCAACAGATCTGGCCCAGATGGGATCACAAGAGCAGGAGAGCTGTTCCTGCTCCTCACATGCTGCAGCACTTGGGAGAGCAGGCTGGCACCTTTCCATAGTAGAACTAGCTATGCAAGTGGTGGTTGCAGGTCCAGAACCAGGGCTTTGAGTTGGCCCACCCCAACATCTACCCCATGGATGAATTGCTGGAGTGCAAGAAGAGGTCTGTTCCACAACCCAGGACTGCAGGATCTCCAAAACACAGGATAGTTATGGCATATCTGAGAGGATTTTCAGTACTGATGGAGTAACCGAAACCAGGGGGCTCATACCAGACCAAGGAGTTATTACAATGAACATTTGCAAGCAGAATGTGTGGACAAAGGAGAATATTGTGGGACATACTGAGATACACTACAGCTTCCACAATGAGCTGTTATTTTCTATGCTGAGACAGATTGCAAGGGTGGAGGATGGGTCTGGGGGCAGGTGGGAAATGGGAGGGAATAGGGTGCATGATGTGAAATTCACAAAATAAATTTTTTTTCAATTAAAAAAAAAGAAATTGTGTACAATCTTCACAATGGGATACTACTCTGCTACCAGAAACAAGGATATCATGAAATTTTCAGGCAAATGGAGAGAATTAGAAAAGATCACCCTGAATGAGCTAACACAGACCCCAAAAAACACACAGAGTATTTACTCACTTGTGAATGGATATTAGCCAATATGTACAAGATCATCATGCTACAATCTGCAGACCTGAAGAAACTAAGTATCAAAGAGGGCTCAAGGGATAATGCTTGAACCCCTCTAAGTAGGGAAGATAAAATAGAGATTGGAAAGTAATGGAGAGAGGATCTGTACAGGAACCCAACATTACTGCCATCTGAGAAACCTTATCCAGCAGGTAGTTAGGTAAAAATCAGGGAGTCTTGAGGAAAAGTTAGGGGAAGGTTTGAGGAAGCCAGAGGGATCAAGCACTCCACAAAAAGATTCACAGAACCAATTAACTTGGACACAAGGGGGCTCAAAGAAACTGAACCACCATGCAAAGAGCTTTCAAGGACTGGCCCTAGGCCCATTACACATATGAAGCTGATGGACTGCTTGGTCCTCAAGTGGATCCTCTAACAATCAGAACCGGGTCTATCCTGGACCTAGAAGTTGTTGCCTCTCTCAGGAGCTCATGTTCCTAGCAGAGCTGCCTTATCTTTCCTGATGGAAGAGGAGGCACTTAGCCCTGATGTAGCTTGATGTGCCATAGTGAGTTGGTCCCCAGTGTGAGGGGAGGGTATGGGGGAAGCGGGTAGGAGGGTGGGACTAGAAAGAGGGAAGGGATGGGGGATGGGGATTGGAATGTAAAAAGAAAAAAAAAAAGAAAAAAGTCAGCTTCAGAACAGGGCCACTCTTGATTAACTTAGTCCAAATCTCCTCCTTATTTTTTTTTTTTTTTTACTTCTCTATTGTTACGTCAGACCACCACCCACAGGATTTTGCATCACATCTTACATGTTGGTTTGTTAATTGTTCATCTTCTGCTATTTCTTGAGAGATTTGTGAAGTATGAGCTTTGTTTTGTTTGCTTCTATCTCCAGAGTCTACAAGCACAGATTTGGCATGGAAAACAGGAAATGAAAGAGTAACTGAGAAGACACTTAGTTTGGAACTTAGTTTGGAAACCGTAATCACAGGCAGGCCTGGAGAGGTGGCTCAGTGGGTAAGAACACTTCCTATGTGTGCTTTGGAACCAGGGTGTAGGTCTTAGCACCCTTGAATGACTTTGCAAAAGCCTGTAATCCCAACAGGAAGAGAGTTGGGATCATTGAAAGGGAAGAAGGCAGAGTGAAAACAGGACATGAAGCACCCTTTTTCTATCGTCTATATGAGCACACATTCATACACCTGAACACCCACGTGTATCTGTATGCATACATGTGTGTATACACCATACACATGTGCACACACACACACACACACACACACACACACATTCACACAAAGAATCACAGGCCCGTGTCAGGCTTCCCATAGTTACTGGTGCGGTTAGTTGTATATATTTATGTGCTAGCAGATCAATGCGCCACTACTCTCCAGCAAGCCAGTGTCTGCCTCACCTCACACCCCTGTAGATAGATTGTGAAAGGAATTTCCAGACATGTTCTTTTTCCAGCATGATGTAATGTGGAATGAGAAGACCTGCAGAGCACACTGCTCTTAGCCAGACAGATGACCTCACTCCCTTTCTGGGCATTCCCGAGCTCTGCTGTTACAAAAGTTCAGCCCCCCAAACTTGCTATGTTTGGTCCACAGGTGGTGGTTTCAGTCCTCAGTCTTTTGTTGGCAAATTACTTCAAATCATCTCCAAGCTCCCCTGTGGCTGGCTGGAGGACAGCCCTGATGGATACTGTCTGGCCAATTTCTTCAGCCAAATGGAATGAATTTAGCTGGAGGATAAACCAAGACATAAAGGGGGATAAATATGTTTTAGCATCAGCCACAGGAGACAAGCTGTGAGGAACTAACTGTAGTGATGGGGAAGTTTAAAAAACAAAGTAAGGAAAGAGTTTCATTGACACCAGAAGGCTTAGGTTGTTATTGGGATTGTTTCAAGGTCTTGAGGCCTGCAGAAGGAATGTCGCCAATTGCTCTGCTATGGGTCATTTTCATTTAAAAGATTCCTTTCATTTCATGCCTGTGTATATATTAACATGATTATAACTCTGTTCTATAGGTATCCAGTCCTCTGTAATTCATAACAGATTTTAACTTGCGTAGCAACAAACATGAGAGGTGGAGAATAATCTCTTTTGTATGTGAACAGGCTGGGGTTCAGATAGAGGAGCCAACCTCACCAAGATCATATGGTCAGGCAACAACATGGCTTGTCATAGAGCCCGATGGCAGTATCTTCAACTTTGGTTTCTAACCAACCAGATCAATGCAAGACAGAACAGGTGGTAATTTCTCAGCTGCAGGGTCTGTATTCACCACATTTCCCACATCCATTTCTCTCTGATCAGCTACAATATACCCTATTGGGATCTGGGACAAGTCTGGGATGATAAATCTATACACAAACCAAGGTGAAGTCATAGGGATATCAGAACAATCAATGACCCACTTGGAACTAGTTATCCTTCCCTGCATACTGGATTTCTCTCATTTCCATTACCTTCCCACCAATTTGCTTTTCTGCATAAACTGATATTTTCAGTCAATCAATTCCTAAGCATGAATAACATCTTTCTTGTAAGTTACATATTACTCATTTAAAATGTGACAACATCGTTTCTTAGTTTTGGAAGCTGCAGGCCCTGCACTTCCTATATAATCAGATATATTTATCCCTCTCAGGTCTCTGAGGTGGTTGAAGAATAGACAGCTAGAGTCTCATTGTTAAATTTTGAGTTGTTTAGGAATCAAGAGGGCATTCTAGATCTAAGAAGATGTTTATAATAGTGATGCAAGTTAGTATGAAAGCTGAGTTAGATATAGAACTTTAAACTCATGGAGATGGTTGGATGGTAGAATATTAAAGTCAGGGGCCAAATATGTATGAACTGGACATTGGGAATGTATACTGGGCCATTTAACTCTCATAAATGTGGCATATTTAAAAAATGAAAAATAAAATGTGACAACATATATCATGTTTTAATTTCTAAAGCATTTCCTGGCTTCATCTGCTTCTCTATCTTTGCTGCTACCCCTCTCTACTTAGCTCTATCTTGTGCCTGGATTATGCTAATAGCCTCCTATCTGCTCACCTGGACTGTGCTAACAGCCTCCTAACTCCTAACCTTTCCTCTAGTCTTGACTATTCCATTCATTTTCAGAATGCAAAGAAAAGTGAATGCTTACTATATAATCATTTCACATACCAACCCACTAAGGATTATCTATCTACCTATCTATCTATCTATCTATCTATCTGTCTGTCTGTCTGTCTGTCTGTCTGTCTGTCTGTCTGTCTGTCTGTCTATCCGTCCGTCCATCCATCCATCCATCCATCCATCCATCCATCCATCCATCCATCTATCCATCTATCAGCTATCTATCTATCTATCTATCTATCTATCTATCTATCTATCTATCTATTTTGCATCCTGACAGCAGTTTCCCTCCCTCCTCTCTTCCCAGTCTCTCTTCTTCCATTTTCCATTTCCCCCACCCCATCCACTCTTTCTGTTTCTCTTCAGAAAATGAAGGCCTCCCATGGATGTCAACCAGCCATGTTGTATCAAATTTCAGTAAGACTAGACACTTTCTCTCCTATTAAGGCTAGATGAGGCAACCCCAGCAGGAA
Organism: Lophiomys imhausi; assembly: GCA_907164525.1. NCBI lineage: Eukaryota > Metazoa > Chordata > Mammalia > Rodentia > Muridae > Lophiomys > Lophiomys imhausi. Next base: position 1,839,432 of record CAJQZJ010033958.1, read on the forward strand.
GAAAGGGTCCCCACAGGTAACAGTGTCAGAGACAACCCCTGCTTCCACTGTTAGGAGTCCCAAAAGAAGACCAAGGCACACAACTGCAACATATGTGCAGAGGACCAAGTTCAGTCAGTCCTATGCAGTTTCCCTGTTGGCTGTTCAGTCTCTGTGGGCCCCTATGAGACCAGGTTTGTTGATTCTGTGGATTTTCTTGAGGTTTCCTTGATCTCTCTGGCTCCTACAACCCATTGTCCTCCTTTCCTGAAGGATTCTGCAAGCTTTGCCTAATGGCTGGCTGTTGGTCTCTGCATCTGTTTCTATCAGTGAAGCCTCTCTTATGACAATTGAACTAGACATCAATCTATGAGCATAGCAGAATGTCATTACGAATCATTTCACTGACTTTTTTTTGCCAGTTATGTTTGGTTCTATCCTAGATCTCTGGGCTACCCAGTCTCTGGGTCTTGGGCCCTTCAGACAGTGCCAGGGGTGGACTCTCTTTCATGACATGGGTCTCAATCTGGACCAGTCATTAGTTGGCCATTTCCACAATCTTTGTACCACCTTTACCCCAGTACCTCTTCAGGCAGGAAAAATTGTAGGACGAGGTTTTGTGGTTGAGTTTGTGTACCAGTCCCTCCACTGGAAGTTTTGCCTGGTTACAGGACATGTTATGCTCCATATCTCCCATTCTAGGAGTCTTAGTGAGGGTTACTCTCATAGATCACTTGAAATTTCCATTGTACTAGATTTCTAGCTCGTTCCAGAGATTCCCCCTGATTCCAGTTGTCTCTCTTCACATACTCTCCTCCATTCTCCCACCTTCCAATCTCTCCTGCTTGTATCCTCACCCCTTGGTCCAGACCCCTCCCTCAGAAGACTTCCAGATGTATTTGTAAGATCCTTAACTTTGCTGTAAGGAAAGATCTTTGGTCTTGATATTTCATGAAGCTTACTTTCACTCATTCTACCACATTCTTCTTTTGTTCTGAGAAATACTGTGTAGATAGGAACAACAATAAGAAAGCAGTTTGGACAGCAGTCTGTCTGCAGTTAGTGCAAGGGGTTTTTTCATGCCAAGAGATAGGCTTGCCACTAATTCAACCATCTTACAGTGGAGGTTCTTCGATGCTTATCTTCTACTTGGAGTAGAATAAGGGGTGCTGTCAGGCGCTGATATGTCTCGATATCAAAAAAAAAAAAAGAAAGAAAATCTTGATTTAAGATAACATCTTTGAATGCCATATTCTGCAGATCTCTAGGGGTTTTTGAAGATGCCCTATCCATCTCTTGTATTTAGATAAGCAAATGTTGCTTGTCTCTTAGCAACTTGATTACTGGGTAGTTTAGAGAATATCTGTGATAGACTGTCATAGTAGCTAACAAAGTGACATGTTTGCATGACTAGGAGTTTGTTTTACTTAACTATCCTAGACCGTTTTAGATGGTTGGTATCAAGAGGCCAGAGCTTCACATTTTATTTTTAAGTATCTCTAGGTATGATACCATTAGGAAGCGTTACCTTTAATTTTGTATCAATATACAAAGATCTATTCAATTGTGGTTAAATATACTCTTAATTATGTATCAATATACAAAGATCAATGCCTATGTAGCCCAATACAATCTTAATATTACGTCCATATACAAGGGTCAATACCATTGTGGCCAACTATAATCTTAATTTTGTATCAAAACTTGGTAGCAGGGAAGTCGACAGCCTAACTCTGCCAAGACAGGGTAGGTAAACAGGACCCAAAGGCTGAAGACTGATGCAGGAATGTATGGAGAGAAAATGGGAACTGTCCAGGCAGTCATTGGTATGTCCTTTCTTAGTTTTGGAAGCTGCAGGCCCTTCACTTCCTATATAAGCAAATATATTTATCCCTCTCAGGTCTCTGAGGTGGTTGAAGAATAGACAGCTAGAGTCTCATAGCTAAATTTTGAGTTGTTTAGGAATCAAGAGGGTGTTATAGATCTAAGAAGATACTCTTAAAAGTGTGTTGCAAGTTAGTATGAATGTTGAGTCAGATATAGACCTTTAAACACATGGAGATGGTTAGATAGTAGAATGTTAAAGTCAGGGGCCAAATATGTATAAACTGGACATTGGGAAGGTATACTGGGCCATTTAACTCTCATAAATGTGGCATATTTATATCTGTTGTTTTGTATAATACTTACTGTTATAAGAGAAGGAACCATCTGTTGGATTGAAAGGGGAAACTTCTGGGGGGAAGAGGGTGGAAGGGTGGGATAGGAAGGGGGAATAGGGAGGGGTTTGTGACTGAGATGTAACTTGAAGAAAAAAAAAAGTATTTATAAAAAAAAAAAGAAAGCAGTTTGGAAGCTATGGGAGAATAAAACATGTGATGAGTTTTAAGATTTAATCTGTTGGTGCCATAAGAATTTCATCATGTCATTGAGTCCTTTCTCTTAATTTTTAAAAGCAAGATCAAGTTGATTTGAACTTACTCTCACCCTGACGAGATCTTTCTAGATCTTCAGGAACACTAGGTCACATGGGGAGAAATTGACTGACAGTTTCAATCAACTATACACGGTTATGCATAACTTGAATATAGTGCGAATGGTGAACATAAAGGAAGGGAGACTAGAGAGGAAGGCAGAGGCCAGATCTTGGACTGGATGAGACACCAACGTTATCCAGGAACTCTTGGGAGAAATAGAAAAGAGTATCTCTCCATTTTAAAGTAGGTACTCTCACACTTGGCTTGACAGTAAACTCTAGATTATTGTAGGGTAGAGGGTCTCTTGATAATGACTTGAAAGTGCTGCAAAGTAAATAGGGAGTAGATATTTATGCAAAGAAAAGTAGAAAGCTGGAATACATTGGGAATCTCCAAAGTGCCAGTCCCTGGCCCAGGAGAGGTATTCAAGATGGGGGAAAAGCTGAAAGGATGCATGGATGAGTGTGGTAGACCCTGTTAGCTTTCTGTCCTTCAGGAATTACCTCAGTGGTAGGGCATCTTGGGTTGTAAGTGAATGTATGGAAGGTGTGGAGGAAGGCCATGTACTCAATATATCTTATGCTGTCCAGAAAACAGCTTTCCCCTTATCCTTCTTTGCCTCTGTGCCTAACATCCCAACAACTTGATATAGACTGACTTCTCAAATGTTTAGGTTCCAATGGCCTCAGTGGCAGGAGCTTTATCCTTCACTTCCCTTTTTGTCTCATACCGTATACATGTTCATTTTCCCCCCACTTATCAATGGTTCATTATGTAGTAAAGCCAAAAAAAAAAAAAATCACAATTGTAGGTTTGTATAGATGGTGCCTGTTCTAGTATGGGGGCAATGACTGAATTCTCCAGAGCTTTGTGGGCTAGAAGGCAGGGTTGTAATTGGCAGTAAACCAGGAGAAGGCTTTGTTCTCCTAGGGGAACTGTCTGTGAGACCAGGAACTCCCAGGCCACATTCTTGGCACTGGTCTTCCCAAACCATTTACTATACCCACTAAGTGTTGTGGTTTTTCCCTAATTGCTGCTGTTGCATAGTAGACTGGGATGATGGGCCTGAGCTTGAAGATGCTGTGATCTTGGTCTGCCAAAGTAAAGGTCTGGTGGGGCTATCACCAAAAACAATGTGCTTGTTAGTGTAGAAAGTGACTTGAGTGTATTTAGATTTTAAAACAACATTTTACTGCTTATTCAAGGGTGAGCAGTATGTTAATGATTTGAGAAATAGTTCATTTATCCATCTATTGATTCATTTTCTCAGAATATATGGAGAACTTCTGTTTTATACATACTAGGACTGGGGTAAGATAACTAAGACCCTGCCTTGGCCATAGCAAATATGCAGTTCATGTAAGCATTGAGCAATAGTGCTGATTCTGCACTTTAAGGAACCAAGTATCTCCCCACCTCTGCCACACTTCTGGGTATGACTGCCTGGAAGAATGGGTCCTTATATCCAAAAGAATTCAAGCTGGGTAAGCCTGGTATTATCTTATAATATAAGACTTATATATTAAGCAGATTTAATAATTTTTCAATTGCTATATTGTTGGAAGTATTATTAAATTATTATTTTATGTATATGGATGAGTTGCCTGCATGTATGTCTCTGCACAGCGTTCATGCCTGTTGCCTATGGAGGCAAGGAAGGGGCATCAGATCTCCTGGAATTGAGGTTACAAAGTGTTGTGAGCCTCCATGTGGGGTAATGGGAATTGAACCCAGGTTCTCTGCTAGAGCCAGGAGTGCTTTTAACTCCTAATTCAAAACTCCAGACCTGTTGATTATTTTTTGAGATAGGGTCTTAGTATGTAGACCTGGTTGTCTTCAAACTCAGAGATAAGTCTGCTTTTGTCCTGAGTGCTTGGATTAAAGCTGTGTACCATCATAATATAGAGGTCATATTGAGAAAGGGATGAAAATGATAAAATGAGAAAAAGGCAAAATGCTTCCAAATTTTGTAAATATTGCTGACTGCCCAAAATATGGAATTCAAGAAAATATTTTGTTCAGAATGTATTCTAGGTGAAAAGAAGGAAATGAAGGGAGGGAGGAAAGTAGGGAGGGAAGGAGAGGAAAGGAAGGGAAGAAGGTGGGAAGAGAAGGAGTAAGACAGAAGTGGACATGTACTTTTAAACTGTTTATTAATAACTCTATACACCATCCAATCCCACTGACCTGAGGTACAGAAGAAAGGATACTATTACATGCAGAAGATGAAGATGTCCTCAGGTGCAGGTCCTTAGGGCAACTCGTCAGCAGTGCAGCCAAATCAACATACACAGGACAGATGTAACCAGCAAAAGGAACACAGCACACAGCACCAGCAAGGAGAGTTGAAGAAGATGCAGCTTTTGCAGCTCCAAATGGGGACTGACCTGGGCTCAACCCACCTAGACTCAGGCAAACCTGGGCCCCAATCTTCAGCAAGTCTCAGCAAGAGCAAATTCAGCAAAACTTTTTTCAAAGCAGAGCAGCAATGAGAAGCGATGAGAAGTGATGCCAAGCAAAGTGCCCTTCTGTGTTTCCAGGGCCTCCCTTTTGTACCTTCTCCAAATATGCACAAGGATGCTTTCTAATTGGCCAACTACAGGACTTTTGCACAAAGTACTTCCTGTTGACCAAGATCAGGAGCTCTCCAAGGAGTCTGTCCATCAAAGGATGTAAATATGTTCCCCATAGGTGACAGTCTCCTACTGGCAAAATATGTGCTCTTCTATCAGAATGTTTTACATCTTTAATGAGTCTGTTTTTTCAGTGGTAAACAAATCACCCTCACATCCCATACTTGAGACCAAAACAAAAAACATATTCATTCAACACAATTGTGTTTTCAAGGAAATCCACTCTTCCACTACATGGAAGGATGGAAAGAAGGGAGAAAGAAAAAGAAGAAAGGAAGGAAGGTAGGACAAAGAATAAAATACCAAGCAGAATTTTGTTGTTAAGTAAATTAGTACTTGTGGCTGATTATTATTAATAATCATAATCAATATAATAAAACAACTAGTAATTCAATATACTGAAAAATGTGAAGACACTGGAGCTTACTGTTGGATGTCTTCAAATGGCCAGACCCTAATGTCAGTAGTTCTTAACAAATAGATTTATGAAAATTAACAGTTTGAAGAACACTCATTATGAACTTAAATATTCATGATAACTTATTAGAAAATAACTTAAATCTGTGCTTTCTAATTTGGCTAAATAACATGTCTCTTTACATTCTAGGAAGAGGAGAAACATGCTTGTAGCAGAGCCTCTGCATTTTTGGACAGCAGGGGTGAGAGGCTGACTAATCTTTAGAGGCTCTTTCATCCTGGGCTTGGCCTTCTAGTTGCTAAATGAAAGTGATGAGCTTCCCACACTCCCTCCCCTCCTTTGGACCCACAGTGTTCTCCAGGTCAGGATCTCTGGAAAATTTTATAAATTTTATGCCTGCACACTTGCTCCATTTTGTATTTCCCTTGACTTTATGAGTGGAAAGCTATGAATTACAAGGACCTCTACAACTCAGAACCCCTCACTTGATTCTACAAGAGGAAACAAGATTTCTTTCTTCCTTTTCACACTTGAGGCTCTGCATGAGAAGAATGAAGACTGTCTTCCCAGTTTGTCACATAAAATTAGGATTTCTAAGGCAACTTAGAGAAAGGAAATAGTTATAATCTTCTGATGTCACTGTCTCTTCTTGGTGTAACTTTCTTGCTCCTATTGAGATGGGATGTGTGAGTTTTTGTATGTGTGTATATGTATATGTAACATATATGTAGCCCACGCATATTACGTTTTATGTGGAATGTACAACACATATGCATATGTTCTATGTAGAATGTAATGACATTTAAGAAAGTGAATATAAGGTGCTTTTAGACTTTTCTTTGAGTCCAGTTATCTGCTTCACAGTGGGGTATGTCATTCCCTGTATTCAACCAAGTGTTGTGAGACATATCCTCTTAAGCCTTCTCAGTCACTTTTATATGTATTCGCTTTGTCTGTGCAGCACAGTTCAGCTCTGTCAGTGGGCTGTGGCTGCTGGTTCGGTCTTTGTGTAACTTAATTTAACACATTTGTATTAAGGCACTTAGAATTTTAGAAAATGCTTTCATTTACTCTAATTATTTTAAAATCTTTAGAACAGAACTAGATATTCTGGATTTATGTTTTGCGCAGAGCTGTTGTTTGTCTTTAAAACAGAAAAATCATGTTTAATAACTTCAACATTGTTTCTTCTTGTTTCAGCCTTGTGCTGTATAATCTAGTTCAATGTGCATATACTTAAGAAATAAGAGAAAAGAGGACAGGAACAAAATTATGTTCTGGACTCTACTAAAACATCCTCCCCCCCCCTTGTAAACCCCAAAGGTCTTAAAAGTTGTGGTGATTAGCTTCCATGTTCCTTCCTAAGTGCAAAGCGAGATGCTAGTTTATGGACCAGAATGAGAAAACGAGAACTGACACTCTCACGGGACAGCTTGCCAGTGAAGTCTTCCAAGCCCAAGAAGCTTTACATAAGTTGGAGGTACTCTGGAAAGGTACCAGCAGCCTTTTCAGCTCTTTACCCATCACTAACTCTGGCTCCAGCCGGACTCCAGCTTGCTGATGAAAGGGAATGAAAGCCGTGGGCCTCCAAGGGCATTTTGGATGGAATCTATTCAGTCTGCTTTTATTTGCCCCGCATTATGAGATCTCCATGACAACAAGCACATGTCTCAGCTTGTTACATGGAGGGGGGCTATACTTTCTCAGGAGAATATGATCATGCATCACTTCCTTCTTGGACATTGGGATGGGCTCCACCTTGGGTCAGGCTCCCCTCACTCCATATGATAAGAATACAGAGAGATGTCGAAGGACAGCATCCAAATTCCTGAACCCACCACAGATCCCACTGGAGACACGTGGGTGGGAATGGAGTTTGCTTCAGTGGCAGCTGGCAAGCATGGGGCTGATCAGAAATTGAGGCTGAGGTACCCTTTCTGCTTCCAGTTGGCTTCTTGATTTGGCAGGGCTCTGAAGATCATGACATGAAAGGATGGGCGAGACACTTG
>CAJQZJ010033958.1:1846957-1868883 GCA_907164525.1 Lophiomys imhausi
ACATCAGAGCATAGAGTGTTGGTCAGAAGAAAAATTATTGTATGAGAAAACATTTTCTCTCTCGCATGTTCTCATCAGCCACAATATCCATACTAGGATAATCTACCATGTGAGATATTTTAGTGAAAAATAATTGATTCTTGTTTTCAGCTGGCTTAGTTATTAATCCTCCAAAGGAGATGTCTCACTGATTATGGAGTTTATATTTAGGCATAAAACTGCAAGAATTGATAAATTTTTCAAAGAGCTAAAAAAATATCTGCCATATGACCCATCCATACAATTTCTTAGTAGACCCAAAGAACTTACTAACTATAGTGAAACTTGGTCAGTTGTTCATTGCTGGTCTATTCACAATAATTAGTAAATGGGAAAAACATACTTGTCCTTTAAATGATGAATGGATAAAAATGTGATTCAGATACATTATGGATTAGTATTCATCTGCTAAATAAAATAATGAAATTTTCAGGTCAGTGAATAGGACTAGAAAATATTATACTAAGTGAGATAATCCAGATCCCAAAAGACAAATGTCACATGTCCTTCCTTATTTGTAGAATATGATTCTGAATCTATAGGTCTGAATATGTAACTTGAAGTAACCAGACAAATCAGGAAAATAGAAAGGGATCATGGGAGATTGATGAGTAGGAGCTCTAGAGAGAGGGACAGAAAGACATAAGGGATAAACAGAGGGAGAGATTTTAACTCAGAAGGGGAGATAGAGGGTAATACAGAAGGAGTGGAGGCAAGGAGACTTAACATGGCACTAAGATGTTTGAAAAGCCATGGGGAAACGTTTTTCAAGGTTAATACACACACACATCTCTCTCTCTCTCTCTCTCTCTCTCTCTCTCTCTCACACACACACACACACACACACACACACACACACACACACACACAACTTCTCCCTAAGAGCCACAGACTTTCTAACAGTTAAACCTCCCTTCTAGTTGTCAACCAGGGGTCTTTAAGAGATCCTCCCAAACAATATAGGATATTGTATTGCCTTTTGTTACCTCCCAGAACTTGAAAGCAAGATACTTTTAATTGAAAAAAAAAAGTATTACTGAAGACATGACACTCTTTGGACACAAGACTTGAAGAAATCAATCTGGGTCTCACCTGGAAGCCTCCTCCATGTGGACATGTCCTCATTCTATTCAAAGGTGCTATGTAAGCCACAAATGCAAAAGAGTAATCAGTAGTCAGAGCCAAATGTAAAGTCTACAAACTATCACAATGACCAGCCTGGGAAGACATCCCTAAGACTGCCATTTTATCTTGGGGGTAGCCAACAGCTATCTAATTGTCCTTAGTAGGAGGAAATTCAGTCAATAGGAGGGAGTTCACTAAATAGGAGGGGATTCATGCCTGATACAATAAATCTAGACAACTATCAATAGCTATAGAGGAGTCTAGAGGAACACCCACTACTTTCATTTTCCTAAATCAATATATATTGTATCTATATTCTAATACTTATTATAACCACAGATAACTGTCATTCTCATCATAAATCAAAGAAGCTTTTCTTTTCAAGATGGAGATCATCATCTATCAAATGAAGAGAATGTGTGACTATGGAAATCCTAGACCCAATTAAGACATCTGCAGCACAATTTCTACACTTGAGGATCTGGGAATGTGTTAGAAAATTGAAGCAGAAAGATTGTAAGAGTCCAAGATAGTGTCTTCTAGATGTGACATGGATGCTGCCCTCATGAAATCTCAATAATATTATTTAAGCAAACCTGCATATTGATAATACCAGTGGATATGCGAATGCAGAAAGAGGATATATACCTCTCGATGAACAACTATAGGCAATCCATGGATCTGAGAGAGGGAGAGGCAGTTTTCTCTAAGGACGAGTTCCCTTATAGTTTATCCAATTCCAAGTGGTCAACCCTGAGAAGGTTATTCTTGGTTGTCAACTTGACTAAGTTGGGAATTAACTAAAACTCAAGCTGCTGGGTACACCTGTGAGGGACTTTTTTTTTTATTGAATTATGTGAGGTGGGAAAACTCTCTTTAAATCCAGATAATTTGAGGTGGAAAGATCTGCGCTAAAAATCTGGGCCACTCTGCACCTCCCCTGGACAGCACAGTACAGCTGGCTGGCCCTGGATGTGGGGTTGTGGGTTAGCCAGTCCCAAGGATATGAGTGTGGGAGAGCCAGCTTGCCTTTTGTGTGCTTTGAGGTGGTGCTGGCAAGGGAGAGGTCCTCTTCCCCTCTCTTTTGCCCTCATCACCAGTGGCAGATGGGAGATCTGGCCTGGATTGGGGTCACAAGAGTAGGAGAACTGTCCCTGCCCCTTACATGCTTTAGGACTCAGAAGAGCAGCTTTGTGTGGGTACCACAGTAGAGAGCTAGCTCTAGATGTGGGAGTTTCAGGCTCCAAACCAGGACTTTTAATTTGCCCACCCAAACATCTACTGTATGGATGAACTACTGGAGTGTATAAAGAGGCCAGCTCTACAGACCCAAAACTACAGGAACTCCATGACAGAGGTCAACAACAGGATATCTGAGAGGAGCCCCAGTGAGATTCCAGCATTGACAAAGTAGCAGAAACCAGAGGCCTTGTACCAGACCAAGGAGTCATTTTAATGAATATTTGCAAGAAAAAAATGTGTGAGAAAAAAGGAATATTGTGACTTACTGAGACATACTACAGCTTCCACGGTGAGATTTTATTTCTCTGTTGGTAGAGGTTGCAAAGATGCAGGGGGACTCTGAGAGGAGATGGCAGATGAGTTGGATCAGGATTCATGATGTGAAATTCACACACACACACACACACACACACACACACACACACACACACCCACCAATAAATATAAAAGGAAAAAACTGGGCCCCGTCTCTGGCAGCAGCCTACATAAAGATCATAGAAGAAGGAAGCTTTTGCTCTTTGCCTGTTTACTGTCACTATCATTGGCGAGTTCATTCCTTCACTGGCATTAGAGCCTATGGGATTCCAACATATACTAAAGACCAGATGAAGCATCCAGCCTTGTAGACAGAACAACTACAGATTCTTGGTCTTTCTGTCAGGATACAGCTGTTGTTGGAGCAGTCAGGCTACAGCCTGTAAGTCATTCTAATGAATCCTGTATATGTATAGTACAAACCCTAAACACATGTGCATATGAGCAACACTAAATGTGACAGCATATATATTTGTGTATAACAGTAATAAAGATAATGCAGTCATGAATTTGAGTGGGAGTCTAGGGGTAAGAATGGGGGGAGTTAGAGAGAAGAGAGTAAGGTGTAGAAATGAGATAAATTTAGAACTCATCTATGGCATTCTCAGAAAAGTGAAATAAAAATAAACTAAAAATAATTGAGAAGTGTTATTGTACAACACTGAACTGCTAATTTATCTTAAGAGATCTGGTAATATGGGGTCTACAGGCTTGATACTGAGAGTGTCCTAGGTTGTCTATAGAGAGGGGCTTGCATCCAAAGCTTTGTAACATTTGGTTTCAGTAGGATAATCTAGAAGCCAGGGTGCACGTTGCTGGCTGGGTCACTGCCTATTTTAGAAAAGCAACCTTTGTGTGTCAAATTGCAGAGGGCTTATTTATAATATCAGGCATGTGGACCCTGCAGAGATGGTAGAGGGACAGAATGGCTTCATGTGGGAAGGACAGAAATGTAACACCTGAGTTCTGCAGCATGCATAGGATTTTGCTAGTCACAGAAAAATGAGAACTTTCCAGCTAACAGCTACCAAGGAAACCTGATTCCCATCAGTATTGCACTGTGTAGAAAGTGTAGGATGTATGAGAGATAAATTGAGGCCAAGAAGCATCAGCCCCTATGCTGTCAGTGGGCATCTATTGAAAGTTAATGTTAATTACTTTTTACTCATGTCTGTGCAATCACAGCCTGCTTGACAGATCTAAGACATTATAAACTTCTTTCTTATACCCATTTCTTATTATCTCCCTCTACTTATAAACTGAGAGCAGTGTGTCTCAACCTTAGGACTGGCAATTTCGGCTACATAATTCTTTGGAGAGTATCTCCCTAGAACATGGTAGGGCACTTACCAGTGTTCCTGGCTTCCACACATTAAATACAACATTATGTGGGGCACCTGTACTGCCTTCATCAGTGTCTCAAGATATTGACAAATGTCTCCTGGCAACAAACTTGGTCAGAGTTGAGAGCCATCAAAGTAGCATGGTATGCATTTCCTATAAAGCCTAGAAGGCATGTTTGAATATTCAATTATAGATAAATTTAACATGAGAACATATTCTTTTTTCACATATGGAATATTAAATGCATATTTAAACTTGATTTATAAACTTATGAGTTTAAGATATTGAAATACACCATTGCACTAGAAATTCTCAGTTTGCTTTGTTTTGGAAATACACGTAGTACTCAGCGGGAGTACTGAATCACAATTTATTGATTTGTGTTATTGGACACTATGCTTGTTACCACCTTGCCCCCCTTCTTTCTTCTCATCCATCCTTCATTCCCTCAATCCATTCTTTTTCTCTCTTAATTCCTACCTTCCTTCTTCACCTCCCTATATCTCCCATGAAAGGTGGAGACCTTTCATATTTCAAGCATTTTTTTCAATGACCACCAAATCACTAATTTGTGTCATGCACAGAGAAGTTGGCACTGGAGCATGAGACAGTCTTATTGTAATTAATCCTCACATTGACAAAAACATTAACTGAATCTCGAAATGCTTCTTTTCTGTTGAAAACTAGCCTAAAAGGAGAGGGAAGGTGGGGAGGGGCAAGGAAGAGAGGGTGGATGACAGAGTGAGCCTGAAGAAAACAAAAAGGGATTTACCAGCCAAGCCATGGGTGAAGCCACAGCTGAGCATTAGTTCAGAAGGGACTTTCAATAACACAGCAGGTGATTTCAGGTGTCAATGACCACATCCTGCCATGACAGAAGGGATGGAAAAGAATGAAACATCCTACTTTGTTTCCCAAAGTGTTGGAGCCTTTGACACCCCACTCTGATTTGACTTGAAGACAACCCTGCTTTTAGTATCCTTCTTGCCAAAGAAGCCTTTAACGTCCCTTCATTGCCTCCTTTAGTCAAATATCTGAGATAAGTTTTATGCTCTGAAAAATAAATCATATCCTTTCAGCAGACTTCTTCCTTCAAGGGTGGCTATGCCAGTGCACACTGGACTTTTCCAGGGGAAATAAATCAGCAGCCTTGCCCTCGTTTGCTTCTGTGCAGGACAGGGGTTCAGTATCTGACCGCCTTCTCTCTCATATGCCCACAAGGATGAGGGCCAGGGCTTTGGGAATGAATCAGCTGAGAGAAGCTGGGCCTGAGGTTTCTTGATTTTTGATGATCAGGTGATATTTTCAACCAGCATCTCCTGCCCAACCTTCAAGATCTGCTTGTTTTAAGACAACCCTTTAAGCTCTGCTTCTCTTGACTCAACCCCTTAGTGCTCCACCACACAGTCTCCTATATTAACCCTGCCATAGTCCTCCATCAATTTGATACATAGTGCTTCTTGGGACAAGCCTATGGTGCCTTGAGAGGAAGATGGCATCTAAGGTTGCCTGTGCTTCTGAGTCTGTGCAGGTGCTTCTTTCTGCGGATCTAAGTAAGTCACACAATCACCTTATATCTGTGGAATGGAGAAGAAGCTGGGAGATCTGCAAAGTCAGATTGCAAAGAAACCTGGGTACAGGGTACACATTGCTGCAGTTGTTTTAATAAACTATCTACCTGGAACAAATGTAACACATTTAAAGTGTATGTGCTCTATGACCAACAATTCCCGCTTTCACTATCATAGAGAAACTCTGTATAAATAAGAGTGAAGGAGCATATGATAATTCATCCATTGCAAATAAAACAACTGGAAACAAATCAACAAACAATGGCTCAGTAATACAGATGTAGGTAAAACTAGATATTTATGCTACAGAATACTAAGACATATATTTTAAGTGAGATTTACTATGCACCAGCATGTTCAGATCCTCTGGGTGATGAAATGAGCAGGTTACAAGTTAGTACATGTGTGAAAAATAAACGTGTAACCATATGTGTTCCATTGGTAAACATATCTATAGGCAAATATATAGATCCAGGTCCATGAGCTTCTATAGTAAGTGTACAACCGTAGTTAACACTAAGCTAGTGGTTCTCAGGTGGGAGCGATTTTCACCACCACTTAATACTCTGTAATGTCTGGAAAAATGTTTTGTTGTTGTTGTCACAACAATATGGAGGTGTGGCATTGCTGCTGGAATCTTTCTTTTTTCTTTTCTTTTCTATTTTTTTCTTTTTTGGTTTTTTGAGACAGGGTTTCTCTCTGTAACAGCCACAGCTGTCCTGGAACTCGCTTTGTAGACCACAGTGGCCTTGAACTCACAGAGATCCACTTGCCTCTGCCTCCCAAGTGCTGTGATTGAAGGCATGTGCCATCACTCCCGGCTGCTGCTGGGATCTAATGCCTGTCACTAAATGTCTCATGGTGCAAGGAACAGCAAGGTACCATTAAGAGTTATGCAGTCAAATTATTAATTGTGGCAGATTGAGAAGACCTCCTTTTAGTCACAGGATGCTCTGAAATCCAGACATCTAGATTGTGCATTACATATTTTACTTGCCTATCTAATTAGCAATCTCCATTTGACCTGTATGAGCTTTTAGGGGTATACACTCAAGCTTGACCCTCCCTCCCACACTAGTCTTCTACTTGTCAGAACTTGGCAACTCTCCCTTGAGAACTCATTTGACTCACTTCTGTTCACATCAGGAACAGAAACTGTCAGCCCTACCTTTAAACCATGACTGGAACTGACTATTTATACCTCTGCCTCTTGCTGTCATCTGAATCAGGTCACCTTCACTTTCTCTCTAAACCACAGGAAGAGGATGAGAGAGGCTGAGACCACATGGTCAGGAAAATGGGTTGTGGAAAGAATTAACAGGTCTCAGGGAATTATGGACTCCAAGGGAGTGTCAGACAGGAATAGAGCATGGACATCACCCCCATTTTGATAGTAGAAGAAAATGTTAAATTAGAGGAATAAAAAGCTTTCATTGGGAAGGCAGCCAACTGATTTTCAGGGAGCCTATCCAAGCTGGTTTTGCATATGATAATCAGACATTGTGAGCTGGATTTAGTCAGAGGGTACAGTAACCCATTGTCAGGATGGCTCCATGGTTCCTAGTTTGCTATGGCAACATGGAGACTGCCTGGTGTTCTTAGGGAGAGAGAGAATAAAATTAGACCAAGGGACACATTCAAGTTGGGTTAGGGGCTTTGTTCTCAGCCACGAGTTGAGTAAAGTGAGAGTCTGAAGTTCGGCGGCCTTAGACTCCAGATCAGAAGTTAGTTCCCACTCTGTTAGCTCTGGGGAAACATCTGAAGGGTTCATTCCTTCGTCTGCAAATTGGGCTTTCTAGTTCTGGCTATAAGACCTTGCTTCTACTGCTGTCTCTTTGGAAGCTTCTTCATCTTATGCATCCTCACTTGGTTAGGCTTACAACTAGGCACTGCCATGGGAAGACAGACAATAGGACATCATGCTGTAACTGCGGGAAGGAGAGGATGTAGCTCATGCCTCAGCATCACTCACCTTCACACTACCTCAGCAAGTAACTATGAAGGTGGATAAAGCTACACTTACCATCTATATGAGACCAGCCTCTCTATCACCTTGTTGCTTAGCTTTTAGAACTCCAGAACATCAGCTCTGTATTACCACCCATAGTCACCTAGTGATGACTTTTTTAAGCATCTAGGGGAAAAATAGAACTCCCCACATGTCTATAGCCTTATATGCTCTGAGTTGTCTTCATTTCTTTTCTCCATTACAGTTTCATCTTGTCACAATAGAATGAATGTTTCATTAGAGAAGTGATCTTATTGCTGTTAAGAGCTCTGTAGCTAACTCCTAGCTTAGTGCTCAGCAAATTGTAAACCCCACTGCCCATAATTATTGAAATGGTCAAATGAAATTTGATGGTTAAATGAAATAAAATAGGCTATTCATTTGATATAATGGAAAGTACATAATAAGCTTTCAATAAAAAATAGATTATATACATAAAATGGATATTCCCTTCAGCAGGCTGCGGCTTTTCCACTCTCACAAATCATTCATCACATTTACTTTAAGATTTACTTTTACATGCCCTATTGAATTCATGGCATGGAGCTCTTTGTTTTGAAGTATGTAATTAGTGGTTTTGGTTTATTCACACTGGTTTATTTTTAGAACACTCAGAAATTTTGTGCCTGTCGGTAATCATTTCCATAGTCCTGACTCTGGAACATTATTACACCATATAGATGTTACCTATGTATGGTGTGCACATGTAAGTGTACATGTGGGAGAGGTATGTGTGGATATATGTGCATGAATGTGATGAGGCTAAATGGTGACATAGGGTGTCATGCTCTATCACTCCTTACCTTACTCCCTTGAGACAATGTTCCTCCCTGGTGCCCACTATTTTGTGGCTAGGTTGCCTGACCAACAAGCCTCAGTGATGTTTGTGTTTCCACTCTGCCAGAAGGGGAATTACATGCCTGTGTGGCCCTAACCGGCTTTTACATGGGTTCTGGCAAAGTGAACTCAGATCCTCATTCTCTTGTGATAGGCATTCGTATTTACAGAGCCATCTCCCCCGCCCCTCTACTCTATATTTAATACAAATAAAATGATGAAATACAATCACTTTTTTATATCTAACTTTTATTTATATGTTATCAACATTCATTTATGCTATAGAATGTATCAGTACATCAGTCCTGGTTTTCATGGGAAAACATTACAGCATATGAAAACACAAGTCTGTACAAAAGCTTGCAAGCATGTGTTCACACACACTGATATTTGCACATCTCATTGCTCATAATAACTGAAGGTGAAATGACCCAGTTGTTACCAGTCAACCACTGAATAATGATGAAAACATTGCTTATTGAAGTCTGAGCTCCTTGATGATATAAGCTATGTCTTAAAAAACCAAAACTATGCATTATTTTTGTGTAGATATATGCATGTGAAAGCATGCCTGCCACAGTGCATATGTGGTGGCCAAAAAACAAATGTCTCCTTCTACATTTATGTGGGTTCCTCAGATTGAACATAGTTTGTCAAGTTTGTGTAGCAAAGCTCCTTTATCCTCTGAACAATCTTGAGGGGCTAGAACTATTTATTATTTAAAATGTTTGTATATAATAGGCTTAATTAAATACTTGCTCAATGAATGAATGATCCTGCTATAAGTTGCAAGAATTGATGATTACATCATGTTGTCATGATAGAAGTGATAATATTAAGGATGATAGAATTTAGTGCTTTATTGAACTTGCGTAGGCTCTGATTTTTTTCCAGACTTCAGTTCCCTTATTAACAAAATGCATCTGACACCAATAGTCAAAATGAGATTGGGGTGTGACCTTGAATAACTTATTTTCACGCATAAATTATTTCATTTGGCCATCTTTGCCAGACCTAACATGTACAGCTTTACAACAGGTAATAAGTAGGCAATTAGGTTGTAGGCCAGTAAGTGAAAGAGAAGTGTCAATCGCTTAAGGATTTTATCAAGAGAATTTTCAGTCCTTTAGGAATTTAAGGCACATTAGTTCTCTTGTATAACAGTCAATTACATGTCTCCAAGGAAGACTGAGGTTGAAGTTCATGGACTTTTGGCTCATAATGCTCACTCTTTCCTTATTGTCAATAGAAGTTACTAAATTACAAGTTTGCAAAGGCAACATGGCATCTTTATTATTGTGACTTCTGTGACATTCATGTTTTGAAGATGACTAAATAAAGATATCATATTTTATATGAAAGAGCCCTCTAGGTCCACTGTGAACTTGAGAACCCAATGTTCTTTAGAGCTCACATCCTCATCCTATAACAGATCAGTGAGTAGGGTGGGGATCATGGGAGGAGGCCGTATCCTGGGAACTAATATGCTTCCTAACTCAACTTTTTGAAGAAAAGTAAAGTCTCATGCAGACTGATCCTTTTTCACTAAAGACTATGCAGCAAACCATTTTCTTATGATGCAGGGGAAAGTACAGTCATGGTAAAGCAAATATTTAACTCATATCATCTTAGACTGAGGACCAAAAGCAGGCCATTTGTGGTGGGAACAGAGACAGTCATTTTAGGCAACATCTCTCAACTGAAAATAAATAAATAACTGGCCAATCATTGTGGTTGTGCCTTGGAGACAGTAACCTCAGTACCATATGGCTCATGGGAACAAGGAGATTAATTTCATCTGAAAATGATAGGCCTGGATGAGATAATAATCACCCTCATCTCTCCCAGCTTTCACCATACTATGGCTTTTTCAAGAAATCCCACTGAGGGAGACATAGAAAGTGAAAGCACTTAGGGTCAAGGAGAGCAGTGGGAGGTCCAGCTGCTGCCCCGGGGTCTGATTCTGACCTTTCTTCAGTTACGTGGTGCCAGCTTCCCTGTCCTACCAGTGTAGAACTCTTCTTGGCTCACACTTGATCATCTATGTAACATAGGGATGAGGCTGCCCGGGAAGTGAGCTGCATATATTCTCTGTCATGCTTACACTCTAGTGGTTTTATTGAGCTCTGCATTCATGAGTTCTATTGAGCTTTGAGTTTGTGCTATCAAAATAATATGTGTTAATTATTACTATGATAGTCTCACCTCCTCACTGTCCCCTTTCCCCTAAATCTGCTCCTGTCATGCTCTGTTCTCTCTATTCCAATAAAAGTTTACTTGGTAAGGTTACAATACTATAGATGCTTTGCCCCAAATCACCACACTACCACCATGACCACTATGACTACCACGATGATCATGACCACTATGACCACCACCACCACCACCACCACCATCATCACCATCATCACCACAATAATCACAACCATCATCACCACCAGCCTCAACACCAGCATCACCATCAACACCACTACGGTCATAGTTACCATTATTATGGAAAATATGTATATCTGTCAAAAAGTTGAACTATAGAGTCTGTCTTGAGTATTGTAGAAACCACAGGGTTTTTGTTTTTTAATGTCATGCTTGTGAGTCTTGTTCTTGAGGTCACTGCTTCCATTGGCAGTCTCATCTACCTTCTTGGTCTCAGGACTTCACGTCTTGTTACTATGTTTTATGCACTACCATGTTTTTATTCTTCCTATTTAGAAGGGCAGTACTTTCTTGTCCAACTAGAATCTCTCTATGCATTTTGTTAATGAACAACTTTCCATTTTGGTCATCCTATCCCATTGTTATCAGTTTGTTTGTCTCTATTTTCTCTTTCCAGAGCACCCTTCTTTCTTTTTTGGCATCTTGTTATCCCTGACTATGGTCAGTAGTGTCTCATTGGAGCCTTCATCTCACAACCAGTTGGACTTTCTAATCCTGAACAAAATATATGGATTTATTTATGCCATGGAGCCTTTGGGTCCAGGTATCACACCACTTCTATAACCTACACATTCCAAAGCTGACTGGATTTTACTCTATGTCTTCTTCATTAGTATTCTCTTGATTTGGATTAGTCATAAATTTCCAATGGATACTTGGTATCAAATGATCCAAAGTTGAATTCTTAATCTTACAACTGAAAACCACTCATGTAGGTCCACATCTGGTCCACATCTGAGACACTGATAAGGACTCACCTTCTTCATGCAGTTTTCAGGCTTCCCCTTTGTCTTTTATTGTTCTCCACTGGACCTATTGAATTCCCCTCATATGGCATTATAACTGACTTCTTTTTTTTCCTTTATTTTTTATTTCTTCAAGTTACATCTCAATCACAGTCCCCTCCCTATTCCCCCTCCAGTCCCAACCTCAACCCCCCATCCTCATCCCTTTTTTTTTTCTTTTAAGTTTAAGGTATATCTTACTTCCCCCTACAGTTTCCCCTTTCAGTCCAACAAAAGGCTCTTTCTCTTATAATAATAAATACAATACAGTACAACAGAGGTAATTAGGCCACAGTTATGAGGGTTATTTGGCTTAGCGTACATTTCCAATGTCTAGTCCATATGTATTTGGTACCTGACTTTAACATTCTACTATCTAACCATCTCCATGAGTTTAAAGTTCTATATCTCACTCAACATTCATACTAACTTGCAACACAATTTTAAAAGTATCTTCTTAGATCTATAACACTCTCTTGACTCCTAAATAACTCAAAATTTAATTATGAGACTCTAGCTATCTGTTCTTCAACCACCTCAGAGACCTGAGAGGGATAAATATATCTGATTTTATAGGAAGTACAGGGCCTGCAGCTTCCAAAACTAAGAAATGACATACCAGTGGCTTCCCATTTTCTCTCCATATATTACAGCATCGATCTTCAGTCGTTTGGCCCTGTTTCTCTGACAGACATTGATTGTAGAGCAGGGGTTATGAAGGACTTCCCTACCCTGTCTTGGCAGAGCTAGGCTGTCAACTTACCTGCTTCCAGGTTTTGTCCTTTTTGGACAGCATTCTGTCTACAGTTGGAGCAAGAGGCTTTTCCTACCAAGAGATAGGCTTGCGACAAATTCAATTATCTCCCACTGGAGATTCTTCGATGCTCATCTTCTACTTGGAGGAGAATAGGGGGTGCTGTCAGGAGTTGATATGTCTTGATATAAGAAAATATAAAGTTACAAAAATATCTTTGAATGCGATATTCTGCAGATCTCTTGAGGTTTTTGAAGAGGCCCTATCTATCTCTTATATTAGGGTAAGCAGATGTTGCTTGTCTCGTAGCAGGTTTATTTCTGATTAACTTAGAAAGTAACTATAATAGGCTGTCATAGTACCTAACAGAATGACGGGCTTGCATAACCATTAGTTTGCATTTCTTAATTATCCTAAACAGTTTATGACAATTAGTAGTAAAAGGTGGAAATATCACATTTCATTTTTTTTCTTTACCTCCTAACACTTCCATCCCATTTCTTCGGGGTGGGGTGTCCTTATATAACAGTCCCTCATCTCAGTTGTAAGGTTGTATGAGGGTCAAGAGCCTCCTCATTCATTGGGGGTCTACGAAGGAGTACAATCAGTGAAAAGTGTTTCGTTGCCCAGGAGAGAGAACTACTAAACAAACAAACCAATAAGCAGACAATAGATAAAAAAAAACTAAAAAATAGATAAAAATATAACTAATATATAAAAAATAAAAATTAAAAATAAGAAGTCTATGTCCAAGTTTCCTTTGGTGTGTTAGTTGTAGTATCGATACCTTCTACTATATAGCTAAAATCCTACTATAGGTGAATAGATGCCATATGCGTCCTTCTGAGTCTGGGTTAGCTCACTCAGGATGAGCTTTTCTAGCTCCATCCATTTGGCTGCAAATTGCATAATTTCATGTTCCTGATAGCTGAATAATATTCCATTGTGTAGATGTACCACAGTTTTTTAACCCATTCTTCGGTTGAGGGATATCTGGGTTGTTTCCAGTTTCTAGCTATTACAAATAAGGCTGCTATAAACATAGATGAGGAAACTTCCTTATGATTCCGTGAAGAGGCATTTGGGTGTATACCCAGAAGGGGTATGGCGGGGTCCTGAGGCAGAGCTATTCTAAGTTTTCTAAGATATCGCCAGAATGACCTCCACAGTGGTTGCACAAGCCTGCACTCCCACCAGCAATGGAGTAGGGTACCCCTTTCTCCACACCCTCACCAACATGTGCTGTCATTTGAGTTTTTGATCTTAGCCATTCTGACAGGTGTGAGATGGAATCTCAGAGTCGTCTTGAGTTGCATTTCTCTGATGATTAAGGATGTTGAGCATTTCTTAAAGTGTCTCTCAGCCTTTAGGGATTCCTCCTTTGTGAATTCTCTTTTTAGCTCTGTCCCCCATTTTTTGATTGGTTTATTTGGTTTCTTGGCATTTAATTTCTTCAGTTCTTTGTAGATTTTGGATATTAGCCCTCTGTCAGATGTGGGGTTGGTGAAGATTTTCTCCCAGTCTGTAGGCTGCCGTTTTGTTCGAATGACAGTGTCTTTTGCCTTACAGAAGCTTTTCAGTTTCATGACGTCCCATTTTATTGATTGTTGATCTCAAGTCCTGAGCTGCTGGTGTTCTGTTCAGGAAGTTGTCATCTGTGCCAATTAGTTCAAGGGTTTCTACACTTTTTCTTCTATTAGATTTAGTGTGACTGGCCTTATGTTAAGGTCTTTGATCCACATGGATTTAAGTTTTGTACAAAGTGATAAGTATGGGTCTAATTTCATTCTTTTACAAATGGGCATCCAGTTGGACCAGCACCATTTGTTGAAGATGCTGTCCTTCTTCCATTGTGCCGTTTTGGCTTCTTTGTCAAAAATTAGGTGGCCATAAGTGTGTGGTTCTATTTCTGGATCTTCAATTCGATTCCATTGATCTACTGGTCTGTTTCTATACCTATACCATGCTGTTTTTACAACTATTGCTCTGTAGTACAGCTTGAAATCTGGGATGGTAATACCTCCAGATGTTTTTTTATTGTACAGTATTGATTTAGCTATCCTGGGCTTTTTGTTGTTCCATATGAAATTGAGAATAACTCTTTCCAAGTCTATAAAAAATAGTGTTGGTATTTTGATAGGAATTGCATTGAATCTATATATTGCTTTTGGTAGGATGGACATTTTTATTATGTTGATCCTACCTATCTATGAGCATGGGAGATCTTTCCATCTTCTAAAGGCCTCTTCCATTTCTTTCTTCAAGGGCTTGAAGTTCTTGTTGTACAGGTCCTTTACTTGCTTAGTTAGAGTTACCCCCAGGTATTTTATATTGTTTGTGGCTATTGTGAAGGGCGTTGTTTCCCTTATTTCTTTCTCAGCCCATTTGTTTGTTGTATAAAGAAGGGCTTCTGATTTTTTTGAATTAATTTTGTATGCAGCCACCTTGCTGAAGGTGTTTATCAGCTGTAAGAGTTCTCTGGTGGAATTTTTGGGGTCCCTTATGAGTACTATCATATCATCTGCAAATAGGGATAATTTGACTTCTTCATTTCCGATGTTTATCCCCTTGATCTCCTTTAGTTGTCTTATTGCTCTAGCAAGAACTTCAAGTACTATATTGAAGAGATATGTTGAAAGTGGGCATCCTTGTCTTGTCCCTGAGTTTAGAGGAAATGCTTCAAGTTTCTCTCCATTTATTTCGATGTTGGCCACTGGCCTGGTGTATATTGCCTTTATTATTTCTAGGTATGGTCCTTGTATGCTCGTTCTCTCCAGAACTTTTAGCGGGAAGGGGTGTTGGATTTTGTCAAATGGTTTTTCTGCATCTAGCGAGATTATCATGTGGTTTTTTTCTTTCATCTTGTTTATATGGTGAATTACGTTGATAGACTTTTTTATGTGGAACCATCCCTGAATTCCTGGGATGAATCCTACTTGATCATGGTGTATGATACTTTTGATGTGTTCTTGAATTCGGTTTGCTAGAACTTTATTAAGTATTTTTGCATCTATGTTCATGAGGGAGATTGGTCTGAAGTTCTCTTTCTTTGTTGTGTCTTTGTGTGGTTTAGGAATCAGGGTGATTGTGGCCTCATAGAATGAATTTGGCAATGTTCTTTCTGATTCTATTTGGTGGAAGAGTTTGAAAAGCATTGGTTTTAGCTCCTCTTTGAAGGTCCGGTAGAATTCCGTGCTAAAGTCATCTGGCCCTGGGCTTTTTTTGGTTGGGGGATTTTTAATGACTGTTTCTATTTCCTTAGGGGTTATAGGGCTATTTAAGCCGTCTATCTGATCTTGATTTAGCTTCGGTAGGTGGAATCTATCAAGAAAATTGTCCATTTCACTTAAGTTTTCAAATTTCGTGGAGTATAGATTTTTAAAGTAGGATCCAAATATTCTCTGGATTTCCTCAATGTCTGTTGTTATTTCTCCCTTTTTATTTGTGATTTTGTTTATTTGGGGTTTCTCCCTCTGTCTTTTACTTAATTTGGCTAAGGGTCTGTCTATTTTGTTGATTTTCTCGAAGAACCAACTCTTGGTTTCATTGATTCTTTGTATAGTTCTTTTAGTTTCTCAGTTTTTGATTTCAGCCCTAAGTTTGATGATTTCCTGCCTTCTGCTCCTCTTGGGAGTGTTTGCTTCTTTTTTTTTCCAATTCACCCAGTTTAGCTGTTAATTTGCTAATATGAGCTGTCACAATTTTCTTTTTTGAAGCTCTTAGTGCTATGAGCTTTCCTCGTAGCACAGCTTTCATTGTGTCCCATAGGTTTGGGTATGTTGTGTCTTCATTTTCGTTGGATTTTAAGAAGTCTTTGATTTCTTTCTTTATTTCTTCCCTGACCCAGTGGTCCTCTAGTAAAGAGTTGTTCAATTTCCATGTGAGTGTAGACTTTCTGTTGATTCTTTTGCTATTGAAGTTCAGCTTTATTCCATGGTGGTCTGATAAGATACAAGGGGTTATTTCAATTTTCTTGTATCTGTTGAGGCTATCTTTGTGTCCAACTATATGGTCGATTTTGGAGAAGGTTCCGTGAGGTGCTGAGAAGAAGGTGTATTCTTTCGTGTTTGGGTGAAACGATCTGTAGATATCTGTTAGGTCCATTTGGCTCATGATTTCTGTTAGACTCATTATTTCTCTGTTTGGCTTCTGTCTTGATGATCTGTCCTTTGTTGTGAGTGGGGTGTTGAAGTCTCCCACTACTAATGTGTTGTGATCGACGTGCGCTTTAAGTTTTAGAAGTGTTTCTTTTACGATTTTCCTTGATTTCTTGGATGTTGTGGGTGAGAGATTTTTTAGCTTTCTCATTTTCTTTGGATGTTGTACTGATTTCTTGCATCGAATCTTCCATGCTTGAGATCCTGTCTTCCATCTCTTGCATCCTATTTTTCATACTCACATCCGTAGGTCCTGTTCTCTTCTCTTGATTCTCCATTTCCTCTTTTAACTCTGACTGTGTTTTCTTTATTGTTTCCATTTCTATTTTCATGTCTTGAATGGTATTGTTCGTTTTGTACATTTCCTTCTCCAGTTTGCTTGTTTTTGCCTGGAGATATTTCATTGCTTTATCCTTTTCCTGTTCAAGCTCGGTCACCTTGGCTTGGAGCTCTTTAATGGTGTTATTCCTTGTTTTGACTTATAAGATTGTGGCTTCTTTGAATTCCTTCATAGTTTCAAGTTCTTCTTGAAGGTACTCTATCACTTTTCATAATGTAGAATTGTCATCATTTTCATGTGTTTCAGTTGTGGTGAGGTGGTTCGGGCTGGATGGAATAGTGTTGCTTTCTTTTGTTGGAGACATTTCGCTCTTTTTTTTTTTTTTGGTCTGGGGCCTCTGGCTATGTGGAATTTTTTTGCTGTCTTCTGGACTTGGGTCCAAAGGGGGCACTGTGGTGTAGGAGTAGAGTTGCGTTTCTCCACCCCTATAAGGTGAGTCATTCAGCCCTGCCTCCCAGGTGGAGACCTAACTAATCCAGGTGGTGGAGCTGTGTAAAAGTAAGCTCTAGTTCCCCATCAGAAGGGCCCATACTAGTACAAAAGTCCGATATACAACAGTTTCAAATATCTCGCAGTTTGCCCGGGGTTGGTTCCTGTAGTGGGTAAATCTGCAGTTAGCTCCAATAGCCTTGCCACACCCGAGGCTTGTAAACTGGCCAGTGATGTCACAGACTGCGATCTGTGGTCTGAAGGCACTTTGCAGCGGAGCTGCGCTCACTTCAAAGGGTCGTAATCTTTCACCAGATAATTGGATCGTCTGTGTGAGACCTGGGAGTGCCCAGCAGGGTGGGGATTATCTCTGCGTGGGTTCTGAATCTGCCAGCTGGTATTAGCATGGAACTTACCGGGAGTCTCTCCTGTTGGGGGATGGGTGATCCTGATTTCCAGGTCCAACGGCTTCCTAGCATGTTCGAGAGTGGGAAGGGGCGTCCTGCTCAGGGATCTTCCGTGGTCCCTGTGTAGCTCGGTGAGATTTAGAGGGGGTCATGCCCTTTGTACAGTGTCCTTCAACACTTGCTGCCTTGTGACTGTTGACCCTTAAATCAAAATACGTCCACGCGGGCCACCGCCATCTTGGATCCCCCAATAACTGACTTCTTTTTCCATATAAGTTTCATTGTGAGGAAGATATCATAACTCATTAATGTCCCATCCTTGGAGTTTTTTTTTAAAAAAACCATTTATCTATCTATCTATTTATTTATTTGTTTATTTATTTATTTAAGTTATATATCTATAACAGCCTCCTCCCTCAATCCCTCCAGGTCCCACCCTCCCACTCTTTCCCCCTTCTCTTTCCTCTCCTCCTTTTAACACATCCTTGTAGTGTATGTCACTAGGGCACAAATCAAGTTTGTTTATGAGTCAGTAAATTCATGTGTATAGGGGACCCATATATTCTCCTGTTATTGACAGGCATACTGCTGACTTGGTAGGAGTGTTTCTTTTTCCTAGAATGTAAATCATATTTCTGTATAATTTTATTTCTTTCACTCTTAAAAAATAATCACTACCTTGGATCCAAGATGGTGGTGGCCTGCATGGACTCATTTTGAACGTGGGGAAAAGAGCCATAAAAAGCACAGAGTTATTGGACACTGTGCAAAAACCGGAGAGGCTAGACCCTCCAGGAACACACCCAACTCCCAAGGGACTGTTAAAAGTCCCAAGGCACGCTCTCCTCCTATCTCTCCCAGACACAGAAGATGCTAAATCTGGGACTCAGGAACTCCCATCTGGAGAGGCTCCAGGTAAGATCGACTCTAATACACAGCAGACAGAATCAGATCCCACACGGGGAGCACTCACCAGCCTACTGGGCTCCCCACACCTCAGGCAGACCTTTTGGCTATTTAGGAAACTTTGTGGGCTAGTTGAAGTCTTAGCAAGGCAGAAGCAGGGCGCATGGTGGGAGGTCCACAGCACGCGCGCCCACAGCTAAGGAGCCGGGTGGAAGACCAAACAGGGGGGCAGAGCAGAGATGCATGACCGCAGCTAAGGAACCGGGCAGAAACCCACACAGGGGGGCAGGACAGAGGCGCGTGCCCACAGCTAAGGAGCCAGATGGAAGACCGCACAGGAGGGCAGGGCAGAGCACGCACCCACAGCAAAGAAGCCGGGCAGAAGTCCACACAGGGGGGTGGGGCAGAGGCACGTGCCTGCAGCGAAGGAGCTGGGAGGGAAGCCTGCACAATGAAGTGGCAGGGCTGGGCACACACAGAGGCACACAGAGGAAATTGAACAACTCCTTCTGGATGCCTACTTGGTCAGGTAAGAAATAAAGAAGGAATCAAAGATTTCTTAAAATCCTACGACAATGAAGGCACAACATACCCAAACCTATGGGACACAATGAAAGCTGTGCTACGAGGAAAGTTCATAGCACTAAGTGCCTTCAAAAAGAAAATTGTGACAGCTCATATCAGCAAATTAACAGCTAAACTGGGTGAATTGGAAAAAACAGAAGCAAACACTCCCAAGAGGAGCAGAAGGCAGGAAATCATCAAATTAGAGCTGAAATCAACAACTGAGAAACAAAAAGAACTATACAAGGAATCAATGAAACCAAGAGTTGGTTCTTTGAGAAAATCAACAAAAAAGACAGACCTCTAGCCAAATTAACTAAGAGGCAAAGGGAAAGAACCCAAATCAACAAAATCAGAAATAAAAAGGGAGAAATAACAACAGACATTGAGGAGATCCAGAGAACATTTGCGTCCTACTTTAAAAAATCTATATTCCACCAAATTTGAAAACCTAAGCGAAATGGACAATTTCCTCGATAGATTCCACCTCCCAAAACTAAATCAAGATCAGATTAACAGATTAAACAGCCCAATAACCCCTAAGGAAATAGAAACAGTCATTAAAAATCCCCCAACCAAAAAAAGCCCAGGGCTAGATGGCTTTAGCACGGAATTCTACCAGACCTTCAAAGAGGAGCTAACACCAATACTCAAACTCTTCCACCAAATAGAATCAGAAAGAACACTGCCAAACTCATTCTATGAGGCCACAGTCACTCTGATTCCTATACCACGCAAAGACCCAACAAAGAAAGAGAACTTCAGACCAATATCCCTCATGAACATAGATGCAAAAATACTTAATAAAATACGAGCAAACCGAATTCAAGAACTCATCAAAAATATCATACATCATGATCAAGTAGGCTTCTTCCCAGGAATGCAGGGATGGTTCAGCATAAGAAAGTCTATCAACGTAATTCACCATATAAACAAGATGAAAGAAAAAAACCACATCATAATCTCACTAGATGCAGAAAAAGCATTTGACAAAATCCAACACCCCTTCATGCTAAATGTTCTGGAGAGAACGGGCATACAAGGACTGTACATAGAAATAATAAAGGCAATATACAGCAAGTGGCTAGCATCAAGTTAAATGGAGAGAAACTTGAAGAATTTCCTCTAAACTCAGGGACAAGACAAGGATGCCCACTTTCACCATATCTCTTCAATATAGTACTTGAAGTTCTTGCTAGAGCAATAAGACAACTAAAGGAGATCAAGGGAATAAACATCAGAAATGAAGAAGTCAAATTATCCCTATTTGCAGATAATATGATAGTATTCATAAGGGACCCCAAAAATTCCACCAGAGAACTCTTACAGCTGATAAAGACCTTCAGCAAGGTGGCTGGATACAAAATTAACTCAAAAAAAATCAGAAGCCCTTCTATATACAACAAACAAGTATACTGAAAAAGAAATAAGGGGAACAATCCCCTTCACAATAGCCACAAACTATATAAAATACTTGGGGGTTACTCTAACCAAGTAAGTAAAGGACATATACAACAAGAACTTCAAGCCCTTGAAGAAAGAAATGGAAGAGGCCTTTAGAAGATGGAAAGATCTTCGAAACTCATGGATAGGTAGGATCAACATAATAAAAATGTCCATCCTACCAAAAGCAATATATAGATTCAATGCAATTCCTATCAAAATACCAACACAATTCTTTATAGATCTGGAAAGAGCTATTCTCAATTTCATATGGAACAACAAAAAATCCAGAAAAGCTAAATCAATCCTGTACAATAAAAAGCAACTGGAGGTATCACCATCCCAGATTTCAAGCTGTACTACAGAGCAATAATAGTAAAAACAGCATGGTATTGGTATATAAACAGACCAGTAGATCAATGGAATTGAATTGAAGACCCAAAAATGGACCCACACCTCTATGGCCAACTAATCTTTGACAAAGAAGCCAAAACCGCACAATGGAAGAAGGACAGCACCTTCAACACATGGTGCTGGTCCAACTGGATGTCCAGTTGTAAAAGAATGAAATTAGATCCATACTTATCACCTTGTACAAAACTTAAATCCATGTGGATCAAAGACCTTAACATAAGGCCGGTCACACTAAATCTACTAGAAGAAAAATTGGGAGAAACCCTCGAACTAATTGGCACAGGTGACAACTTCCTGAACAGAACACCAACAGCTCAGGATCTGAGATCAACAATCAATAAATGGGACCTCATGAAAGTGAAAAGCTTCTGTAAGGCAAAAGACACTGTCATTAGAACAAAACGGCAACCAACAGACTGGGAGAAAATCTTCACCAACCCCTACATCTGATAGAGGGCTAATATCCAAAATCTACAAAGAACTCAAGAAACTAAATGCCAAGAAACCAAATAATCCAATCAACGTATGGGAGACGAGCTAAATAGAGAATTCCAAAAGGAGGAATCCCTAATGGCCGAGAGACACCTGAAGAAATGCTCAACATCCTTAATCATCAGAGAAATGCAACTCAAGAGGACTCTGAGTTTCTATCTCAGACCTGTCAGAATGGCTAAGATAAAGAGCTCAAATGACAGCACATGCTGGTGAGGGTGTGGAGAAAGGGGAACCGTCCTCCATTGCTGGTGGGAGTGCAGGCTTGTGCAACCACTATGGAGGTCAGTCTGGCGATATCTTAGAAAACTTGGAATAGCT
>CAJQZJ010033958.1:1868893-1883550 GCA_907164525.1 Lophiomys imhausi
GCCTTATTTGTAATAGCTAGAAACTGGAAACAACCCAGATGTCCCTCAACTGAAGAATGGATTAAAAACTGTGGTAATCTATGCCATGGAATATTACTCAGCTATGAGAAACAATGAAATTATGCAATTTGCAACCAAATGGATGGAACTAGAGAAGCTCATCCTTAGTGAGCTAACCCAGACTCAGAAGGATGCACATGGCATCTATTCACTTATAGTAGGTTTTTAGCTATATAGTACAGGATATCTGTACTACAACCAACACAACAAAAGGAACATGGACATAGAGTTTTTTTTTTCTTTTTCCTTTCTGTTTTTTGTTGTTGTTCTTTGTTTTTGTGGGTCTGTGTGTTTGTTGGTCTGTTTTTTAGTTTTCCCTTCCTAGCAAGGAGACACCTTTCACTGGCGGTACTGCCTTCTAGGCCCCCAGTGTATGAAGAGGCTCTTGGCCCTCATATGACTCTTGAACTGTGGTGAGGGACTGTTATGTAGGGATATTCCACACCAGAGAACAAGAGGGAAGGATTAGGGGTTAGAGGATGGGAGGGTGTGGGTGGGATGCAGGGAAAGAGGACAATATGATGGAGATATAACCTGAAGCAACAAAC
This sequence comes from Lophiomys imhausi, assembly GCA_907164525.1. Taxonomy (NCBI): domain Eukaryota; kingdom Metazoa; phylum Chordata; class Mammalia; order Rodentia; family Muridae; genus Lophiomys; species Lophiomys imhausi. Next base: position 1,869,502 of record CAJQZJ010033958.1, read on the forward strand.
AAATAAATTTATATTTTAAAAAAAAGCAGGTAACAGGTTTAAAACACTGTAAATAAAATATAGGTTACAGCCATTCAACCTAGTTTTATAAACCTCCAAGAGTCGAAGAAACTTAGAGCTAAGGTAAAATACATGAAATGGGTGGTGTTAGCCCATGCCTTTAACTTCAGCAGAGATGGGAGGAGCACTATAGAGTTAGTTGTCTTATAAATTCTAGAGTTACATGGAACAGGGTGGTGATGGTGCACACCCTTAATCCCATCATTCAAGAAGAGTACACCCTTAATCCCAACACACTAGAGACATAAACAGGCAGATCTCAGAACTCAAGGTCAGCCTGATACAAAACAAACTCTAATTAGAGAAAAACTTCAATCCAGGAGTGGTGGAGCACATCTTTAATCCCTTCAGATGGGAACCACAGGTCTTTGATCCCAATAATTAGAATGCAGAGACAGACACATAGAATTTGGAAGGACTTAAGTTTAAAAGCTACTTATAAAAGGCCTACTCAATACAAACAAATTGTCCTTTGAGATCTCAAAATATATACACTAAGGCTTGTTTAGCTCCAAAATAACAAAATAATTTCTTCTTTAATCCAGATTGAAAGATAATACTTTATATATTGTCAAAAAACCAAATTTGCTTCAGGAGAATTATTACCTGACCCCCACCCCCCCACCCCCCAAAAAAAATGTAATTGTTCCAGCGTTAGTATTAGGGCACGGCTCTGTTTTTATCTTTCCAGGAGATTTAAAGCATCCATTCAAGGAATCCAGGGATAACTGGACAACGGAAACCTCAGCAGAAAACAGATCAGACACCAAAGAAGACGAGTGGCCCAGGTGATTCAGCCTTACAGACTTCCTCAATAGCTGTTTCCATCAAAAGTCTACAACCACAACAACTCAAAATGGCTAAGATCGTTCAGCTCCACACACTGCCCCAGCCAGAACTTCAGTAAAGCCTGGAAGATCAGCTTCTGTCTACAAACTTCTTAGGACATCTAAACAGCTGAGCACAAAAGGACTGAACATAAAAGGATTGTATTAACATTTTTAACCATTTTTCCATTCTCGTTCAGGCCCCAAACAGGTTTACTACGACCCAAATCAGCAGGAAGTCATTTTAAGAGAGCGATGTCCCATGCCCAGAGAGTGGGGAGGGTGTTTCTCCCCCACTCTTTTTGGTTATTTGATGGATAACAGAAAACTTTGTTATTTAGGGGAAGAGACTACAAGCTGTTAAATGGTCTTGTTAAATGGGTTTTGGAGGTTAGACCCAGGGACTTCCTTCTTTTTCTCTTCTGTATCCTTCTTTCTATCCTATGTAGGAGTGCACAGACTTGAGAAAAATGGGACATAGACATAGTATGGTAAGGACCAAGAAGAAGGGACAGATTATTGAATATGCCCTTATACCTTTGTATATTGATATAAAATTAGTATTATATTTGGCTAAAGTGGTATTGACCATTGTATATTGTGCAAAATTAAGATTGTATTGGACTACATTGGTATTGATTTTTGTATATTGATACAAAATTAAGATTATAGTTGGCCACAATGGTATTGACCCTTGTATATTGACGTAATATTAAGATTGTATTGGGCTACATAGGCATTGATCTTTGTATATTGATACAAAATTAAGAGTATATTTGGCCACATTGGTATTGATCTTTGTATATTGATACAAAATTAAGGGCAACACTTCTTAAAGGTAATGTACCTAGTGATACTTAAAAATGAAATGTGAAGCTCTGGCCTCTTGATACCAACCGTCTTAAACCATTTAGGATATTTAAGAAATACAAACTCCTAGTCATGCAAGCGTGTCATTTTGTTAGCTACTATGACAGTCTATCACAGATATTCTCTAAGCTACTCAGAAATCAAGTTGTTAAGAGACAAGCAACATTTGTTTATCTAAATACAAGAGATAGATAGGGCATCTTCAAAAACCCCAAGAGATCTGCAGAATATGGCATTCAAAGATGTTTTCTTAACTTAAGATTTTTTTGATATCAAGACATATCAGCTCCTGACAGCACCCCCTATTCTACTTCAAGTAGAAGATGAACATCGAAGAATCTCCAGTGTGAGATGGTTGAATTAGTCGCAAGCCTATCTCTTGGCATGAAAAACGCCTTGCTTTAACAGTAGACAGACTGCTGTCCAAAAAGGACAAAACTTGGTAGCAGGGAAGTCAACAGCCTAGCTCTGCCAAGACAGTGTAGGTAAGTTCTTCATAATTCCTGCTCTACAATCAATGTCTGTCAGAGAAATGGGACCAAAGGCTGAAGATTGATGCTGTAATGTATGGAGAGAAAATGGGAACTGTCCAGGCAGCCACTGATATGTCATTTCTTAATTTTGGATGATGCAGGCCCTGCACTTCCTACATAATCAGATATATTTATCCCTCTCAGGTCTCTGAGGTGGTTGAAGAATAGATAGCTAGAGTCTCATAGTTAAATTTTGAGTTGTTTAGGAATCAAGAGGGTGTTCTGTATCTAAGAAGATGTTTTTAAAATTGTGATGCAAGTTAGTATGAAAGCTGAGTCAGATATAGAACTTTAAACTCATGGAGATGGTTAGATGGTAGAATGTTAAAGTCAGGGTACAAATATGTATGGGTTGGACATTGGGAATGTATGCTGGGCCATTTAACTCTCATAAATGTGGCGTATTTATTTCTGTTGTTTTGTATAGTATTTACTGTTATAAGTGAAGGAACCATTTGTTGGACTGAAAGGGGGAGCTGTTGGGGGGAAGAGGGTGGAAGGATGGGACAGGAAGGGAGAGTAGGGAAGGGATTGTGACTGAGATGTAACTTGAAGAAATTTAAAAAATAAAGTATAAAAATATTCACTACATATATCCACTGTACATGATACTGTGCTATATTTGATATTTTCATACAAGTATTAATTGTACATTGAACATATTCCTTGTTCCTTCCCCTTTCAAACAAACTCCAACTCTTGTTAGTATCCTTTCTCCCCTAGTCATTTTTACTTCTATCCTCACAACATTTGTAATGGGAGAAACTCAGCGAACATAATAAAAGATAGTCCTAGAAAAGCTTAGGAACTGTCTGTGGACATTTTGTGGCTGATTTTTATATTTTTGTAAGAGAAATACCCTGTAAATGGGCTTCAACCATATATATGGGTGATTACTATGCCTAGGGCTTAAACACCTTGAAGAGTACTAGTACTTAGTGCTAAGTGCAAATACTTAGATCTCAATTGGGAGACACTCTTGTCTGTGATCAGAATTCTGAGAATGTGGGTTGACCATCTTGTGCTTGTCTCCAATGAGGTACCCCACAGTGGGAGTCAGTAGGAGCCAGCAGATGCAACCACAGTTATCTGTGTTTCTGGAGGACTTCCGAGAGACGATGGAACTAGGAATAAATTCCTCTTCATAGTGAGAAGTGAGCAAGAAGCCTTGGGATGTTTTTCAGAATCCCAGCTTCATCATCTCAGAGCATAAATGTAGATGGGCTCCTCTGGGGCTGAGAGAGACAGAGTAAATAACTGACGTAAACCCTTCTGGTTAAGATGGATTAAAGAGACTTGGCTCCAAGGTGTTGTGGGAAAATAGTCTCCCTATTTTGCAGCCTGCTTTCAATATGATTCCCAAGAACACTCAAGTAAGAAATTGCAGATTGAGACAGAACCTGTGTGGAAAACTCCTGTGCCAATGTAGAAAGTGACTCCAAAGTCCAGCATTGCTGGGAGCTCCAACACATGGAGCCTATGATTGATTTTATTTTTTGCCTTTTTTTTTTCAGTCCCTTGTCCCAAGAATGTCTTCTGGGCCAGATGCCCCTGTGGCTCAGATGCTTGAAAACTGCCCTTTACTATAAAGTCTGTTCCTCCTCAGGCTTCCCTGCCAAACTACACAGCCACACCCTTCTCTCCCAGCTAGCATTGTCCCATGTGTCACTCCGCCATGAACTGGAATAGGCCACCACCATCTCCAGCCCTTCTTTACCTTCCGTGACTTTTTCTCTTTCTTTAAATGTGATGCTTAGTAGATGCCTCTGAATTTCCTTCTAAGTGTATTTTCTTCTCCTAGGAGCCTCATATACAAAAGAACTTTGTAATAAATAGTGACAATGGCATTTCTTGGCTGCTTTAATCTTTAGATTCTTCAAAGATCTTTTTTAGTGTCTTACCACTTTGACTCTTTTTTTTTTGCCTGCAGGAATGCAGGGTTTTGGATTCAAGTAGTCCTATTTAACTTCCAAGTTAAATGATAATAAATTAAATCTAATTTAATTTGTAAAATCTTTACCACTTAATTTTTCTTGAACCTCTACTTTAACTGCATGCTATGATCAAAGGAAGATTAAGTGATACAAACTGTGTGTTTTATGTACTGCATAGTAGTATGGAGTAAATCTTGGTCCACTTTACTCAGTTGAGAGTAGGCGTTCAGACAGGTGAGACAGCTCAGTGGTTAAAGGAGCTTGCTGTCAATCCCAGTGATCTTATTTGGATCCAAAGGATACACACATTGTAGAAGAAGATAGCTAATGCCTGCAAGTTGGTCTCTGGCTTCCACATCTGAGCTGTGGCATGTGCCCCCACTGCCTGAATAAATAAGCCTAATTTTTAGAATTAAGTAAAAGAGTAGTTTGTTTGGGGGGAAAGAAGTAGAAGCATTATATAAAAATGGCCCTACAGTGGATCCCATAGAAATGGTTTGAAGAACAGTCTATTTCGAAGAAATCTTTTCTGTTCCAATGGAAATAGGATGAATTCAGCCTGTGTAGTGCCTTTGCTTATTCAGTTCACCAAGGTGCAGATGTAGTACATGCACACAGCAGCGAGGGTAAATGAGGAGAAAAATGCAAGGCGGGGATGATAAAGAAGAGTTTTAAGGACAAGAAAGATATTAGTACCCAGAAGGCCATTTTGAGTCAGACTGTGCCTTGAAGGTCGGTCCAAAACCTAGCGTTTTTTTTTTTTTTTTCCAACAAGAGAAAGTCCAAATCTGAAAGGGCAAGAAAACAGAGAATGTTGTTAACCTGATTCCACATTTTATAAGCAAAAAATCTTCCTGACTAAATGACAAGTGAAGAGATTCACAGACAAGCAAGGTTCAGGGATATTTGCCTTCGGTAATTCTCTTCCCTCTCCCTCTAAATGGCCCTGGGAAAGATACAGTTAGCATAATTGCTGGTGTGGCGGTGTTCCTGTTTTTTTTTTTTTTTTTTTTTTTTTCCATTCACAGAGAACACTACTTGTTATTGTTTCCCTCAAACCTCAAAAAAAAAAAAAGTTACAGATAGGCAACAGAAATGCTGCAGAGAGGAGATTAGAGGAGGAAAGGAGAGGAGAGGAGAGAAGGGGAGGGGAGGGGAGGGGAGGAGAGGAGAGGAGAGGCCAGAGGATTCCATAGTAAGTTTATTGTGCTGGAAGCATTTTCATCTAGAGTTTAACTCTAGCAGAACCAGCGCTCTGCTTACAGTGACAAATGCATAAAGAGATAGGGAATCTTAGCCTGAGAGCTGTGATGAGAAGCAAAAATAAGTGATGTGCTCTCAAGGTGGGGCAGATGGAGCTTTAGAAAAAGCACTTAGGAAGTCGTACAATGATAGGGATGGGTAGTCAAGCTAAGACCTAAAGGATAAGGAGATAACAATGGGCAGAAATGGCAGGAGGTAGAATTATTCACAGAGCAGCATCTTGAACACACCCCAGGGAGGAGAAAGACTAGAGTGTATATGGATGATTACATCTAATATCTGTTACAGTTTATAGAGAGGAAGGCTGAAGATGGGGAGGTTAGGCCATAGGAATGAAGTGTTCTATGTTCTATTAAGAAACTTGTCTTGAGGGTGTGGAGCCCTCATTTTCCCAACTGCACCAATTTCTTCTGCTTGCACTTTGGGTACATCATTTAGTTCTCAGTTCATCTTATTTTATTGAGGTAAAACATTTAATTTTCAATGAAAATGATTATTTGCCCAAGGATCTTTAATTGTTCCCTTCACCATGTTCTTATCATTAGCCTCTTCTTTATACTAACTATTAGGAAACAAACAAAGTTACCTGTGGCTAAAATTTCCATTTATTGAGTCAAGGCTCTATTGGTCATCTTAAATTTTATTTAGTCCAATAAGACTGTCCCTTGGCTTTGGGGTGGTTAATATTGATTGTCACTTTGAAACCTAGAAAATACCCTGAATAAAAAAGGAGAAAACCAGCCAAGTAGAAGCGTACATCTTCCTGTGTCTGAACTGTGGACAAGATGTGACTACATGCCTCATTCTCTGTCACCTATCCCTTCCTTGACTGTGATGGACCATATCGCCTTAAACCACCAGTTGAAATCAACCTTTCTTCGCTCAGCTTGCATCTTGAGAAACTCAAATGGTGAAGGTTTTGCAAGTTTCCATGCACGATGTTTACTTTTCTTTTCATGTTGGGTATCAAGGTGAGAGATTCACTAAGAAAGTCCCAAGTGTGTCTTCATCCCAAGACAAGGCATGAATGAATTCACAAAACAAAGATTATTTGGATAGAAAAAAATAAAGACTATTTGAAAAATTGCTGAAACATTTGAAAAGATCATTACTTTCTCTTCTTGTATTTCATATTGCTCTTTTGAAGATTCTGAAATGCATTTTGGTTTTAAATATTATGGTTTTTCTTTGCCAAAATAATGATAAATAGCCTTCCCATCTCTTTGGAAGACATCTGTTTTGGACTCAGAGGTTCCTTTTTTGTTTTGTTTTCTTTTGTTTTTTTCCAGTAGCAGGATGGAGAAAAGGAGAAAGCTGAAAGCCTCAGGCCACATTCACTACCAGGAAGCTCAAAATAAACAAATCCTCAAGATTCTCTCTACATGTGTTTTTGGGACACAAGCGGATTCTGCTTTTGCTATGGACTGTGAACCAGCATATTTTTTAACTTGGCTTCTTAGGTTGGTGAAGGGTGTTCTCTTGTCTTTCTCTAATAAAATACAGATGGCTCTTCTCCCAGAGTCCCCCAATTTCCAAAGGTGTGTTTGAATATGAACCTCTTCTTTGAGGATAAGAATAAATTGGTAATGAATTCTTCTTGAATGTTATCTTTGTTCTTCCATCTAGACAGTTTTATAGACTATTTGACACAACTGATTTACTGAGTGCATATTACATGAGTGTATCAGAAGATATGAAGAGTGGACTTGGTCTGGGGTTAATCCTTACACACTGGCTATCACTTAGAATGCCTATATATACTGGGTGACAGTAGAGAATAAATATCTTTAGGACACAAAAGAAGATTAGGATCTGGATTCTACCCCTTGCCATGTGCAGCTACATTTGGCTTATTCTTAATGACTGTCCTGCTCCTGTATTTGGTACAGAGATTGAGCATTAGGACTCCCAGTTTGAGCCCTGTGTGTGTCACACTTTATCTCTGTGATTTTTGGGCATTTACTCATAATTCCTTAATTTCCTTATTAGCACAAATGAGTAAGTTGACCTGAGTTCAGAAAGCACATGAGCAGAGCTTGGCAGATGCTAACCCCTGTAGGTGTTAAGCTATTATTCCATTATTTTTAATGTGTTGCCTTTGATGTAAGAGCATGCCTTTTTCCTAGGGAGAGTTTCTGTAGTTTTGTGTTAAAAATGGTCAATTAACCTTAGTCACTTTGAGTTTCAGTTTTCATACCTGCCAACAAGAGAACAGTCACATCTCCCTGATAGACAGACTATGATGGAAGTGTGTGTGTGTGTCAGATATAATCACCAATATGTAAATACTTAGTGAACTCTCAAGTGGTCTATGAATATGAGAATATGAATTTGTTAGTTGAAGCTCTTTCTACTCCAAGTGAAAAAAACAAAGCAAAACAACTCTAGTTAATGTATTCCAAAAGAAGGATCTTTGGGTTGTCATGACAAGACTCTAGGAAATTCCAGCCCTGCAAGAAGAGATGTAAGAACCAGAGTTTGGGGACCCTAAATTGGTGGCCATTGCAAATGGAGCATGCAAGTTCACCCTAGCTGATGTCTCTGATGCCCACGCCCTTTTTTCTCCAGATGGCCATCTCCACACAATGAGAAAGGAAAGGAGGGAGAAAGGAAGCAAGGAGAAGGAGGAAGATGACAGCAGGAGGCCTTGTTCACTTGGCTCCAGCCTCTTGAGCTGCCAGGCTGGATTACTGAGAACATTTGCTCCTCAGACACCATTGTTTCAGTTGACATGCACAGATGAGTGAATAACCAGAACAAGGGGAAAAGAAGAGGGATTACAAGGAGACTGGGAGATCAAAAACCAAACCAAACCAAAACACTAAAGAAACAAAGAAAAAAAGAAAGAAAGAAAGAAAGAAAGAAAGAAAGAAAGAAAGAAAGAGAAAAAGATAACAATGGCAATAGCAGCAGCAACAACAAAACCCACCCCAAACCAAACCCAATCTGGAAGTTATTACTATTATTGCCTCTTTTTGTATGGCTAATCTTGGTGAGTCACTTTGTGTATTTGAAAGGCTAGATTAATTATGCCCCTAGCCCTCAAGTCTCTAGCACTTTCTAGAGTGTAAAGTTGTGAAGATACTGGTCTTATTAGAAGCTGTCTTGATTTGAGAGAAATCCTATCAGCACAATATGTTTAACCTCTGAGCATTGACATTTGGGACTGGAAATTTCTTTGTTGTGGGGGCCTGTCTTGAACATTGTCTGATGTTTTCAGCATTCCTGGTTTGTACTAACTCCTCCCTCCTTCTGACAACAAAAATATGTCACCAGATATTGTCAAGTTCAGCCTTGGGGGAAATTTGTCCCCCTCCTGGTTTTGTAAATAATTATATTAGTGGTGTACAGGTATGTAGAAATTCTCATTCTTAGTCCCACAGAACAGGATGCAAGTTTCTGCATGGTTGCACTGGTTTTATTGTTTTATAGCCTTTCCTTCCCCTTATATACACATTATACTGCTTTAAAACATCCTACTTCTAGACACTTAAAAGTCACATAGGATGCTTTGAGGGCCTAAAGTGTCCACTTATATTCACTTAGGATATGTGTTTGCAATCTGTTTCTCTTCTACTTTGGTAAAATGAGATGATGTCTTACCTATTCCATTTCATGCTACTGTGACATTTTATGGCACATATTGATGACATTGGAACAAAATTAGATATATCTATACCAAGTTCACTTGTTGAATAATTTGTGATTTGTTGACTGGATGTCAACATGTAGAAGGATGCAAATAGACCCATTTTCATCACTTTGCACAAAACTTAAGTCCAGGTGGATCAAAGGTCTCAACATAAAACCAGACACACTAAATCTAATGAAAAGAAAGTGGGGGGAAAACTTCAAACTCATGGGCTTAAGAAACACCTTCCTGAACAGAATACCAATAACTCAAGGTCTGAGACCAACAATCCTAAGTGTCGTGCAAATATTTCTCTTGTTCTTGGAAGGTAAGACTTCAGCAGGTTGCTTGAGATGTCTGGGAAGCAGGTGAAAGCACAGATGGACTGTAAGAAGGACTTGTTGCTGCTTAATGCTTCTTCTATTTTTGATATTTCTGTGAAGATCCCATCTGTAAGAAAGAAGGAAACGTTGCAAGTAGAAAAGCATGCAGTGAGGCTGGAGCATAGTATCCAAGTGGCTGGTATTCTAGAAAAAACATGGAAAATTGTGTAGGGACTTGGATGCAGACTAAAAGGCACACCACTCTTACCTAGGGAAGTTAGAGTCAATGAATACATAATAGGAAGTATATTATGTGAGTGAATTATATTTCACCTTATGTTTGAGTTTAGAGAAACATTACATTACTCAGACATCATTTGCAGAAAAAAAGATGGTTGCTGCTATATTTCCCCCAAAATATTGATATTTAGGATTCACATTTTTGAATCTGAAGAACAGCACTCAAATCTGAGGAGTTACCACAATGGTAAAAGGAAAGCATCTTCCACAAATGGTGCTGGTCTAACTGGATGTCAACATATAGAAGGATGCAAATAGACCCATATTTATCACTTTGCACAAAACTTAAGTCCAGGTGGATCAAAGGTCTCAACATAAAACCAGACACACTAAATCTAATGAAAAGAAAGTGGGGGAAAAGCTTCGAACTCATGGCTTAAGAGACAACTTCCTGAACAGAATACCAATAACTCAGGGTCTAAGACCAACAATCAATAAATGGACCTTATGAAACTGAAAAGTTTCTGTAAGGCAAAGGACACTGTCATTATAACAAAATAGCAGCCTAGAAATTGGGAAAAGAATTTCACCAGCCCCACATCTAACAGAGGGCTAATATCTAAAATTTATGAAGAACTCAAAAAATTAAACACCAACAAATAAAATAATCCATTTAAAACATGGAGTACAGAACTAAACCGAGAATTCACAAAAGAGGAATCTCTAAAGGCCAAGAGGCACTTGAAGAAATGTTCAACATCTTTGGTCATCAAAAAAAAAAAAAAGCAAAAAAGAAAAAGAAAAGAAAAGAAAGAAAGAAGAAAAAAAGAAAAGAAAAGAAAAGAAACTCAAAACAACTCTGAAATTCTATCTCACAGCCATCAGAATCCCTAAGATCAAAAACTCAAATGATAGCACATGCTGGCAAGGATGTAGAGAAATAAGAACACTCCTCCATTTCTGGTGGGCATACAAACTTGTACAACCACTTTGGAAATCAGTCTGGCGATATCTTAGAAAATTGGGAATAGTTCTACCTCAAGACCCACTCATACTTCTCCTGAGCATATATCCAAAAGATTCTCCGCCAAACAACAAGACAGTTGCCTCAACTATGTTCATAGCAGCTTTATTCTTAACAGCCAGAAACTGGAAACAATCCAGATGTCCTCCAACTGAAGAATGGATAAAAAAAACTGTGGTACATTTACGCAATGGAATACTACTCAACTATCAAAAACAAGGAAATCATGTAATTTGCATCCAAATAGATGGATCTAGAAAAGCTCATCCTAAGTGAGCTAACTCAGACCCAGAAAGATACACATAGTATGTACTCTCTTATAAGTGGATATTAACCATATAGCACATAGCAACTATCCTATAACCCACAGATCCAAGCAGATAGGAAATTCCTAGCCTAACTCTCCTATGAAAACTCCATCCAGCAGTGAGTCAAGGACACTGTGGCTTGTTAGTGGAACACTTTACCATGGCTGGGGTGCCATATTAAGCCCCACTATTAGAGGAAGCTCTTAGCCCTCATGTAGCTGATGAACTGAGGAGGTTAGATATGTAGGGGTTCCTGTCATCTGAGGAGAAGAAAAGAACAGAGAAAAGGAAGAGGGAGGGAGGAACTGGGAGGGGAGTAGGGAGGATACTTTGATTGAGATGTAATTTTTAGTTTTTTTATTAATTTATTTTTTTCAAAAATAAAATAATATTGAAAAAATAAATTAATAAAAAAAAACTAAAAAGAAAAAAGAAAAAAAAAAAGGAAGAGTTAACAGTAGTGACCACACATTTGGAGGATTAAAAACAGCAGAAATTAGCAAGCAGAGTTCTAAAAGTCAGAATAGAAAGTCAGAGTCTTAGGTCTGTACTCCTTCTGAGTCCATTCTCTTCCTTGCATCCCTTAGCTTCTGGTAGCTCCCCATGAACCTTGGTTTGTGGCCTCACTCTGGTTATTGCCTCTTTTGTCACTTTTCCACTTTTTCCTCTCCATACATGTCTTATAAGGGCACTTGCTATTATATTAAGAAGCACTCAGGTAGTGCAGAATTATGGGTCTCATCTTGACATCTGTAGCTGAATTACATCTGACCCAACAGTTACCTAGATGATCTAATAAGGAATTTTGCATCAATTCTGACCTTGTTTCTGTTTAGCTACACATAAATTTTTACAACTCTGTTCGCCTTTTGTTCCTCAGATTTTTCAAGTGTGAAACGGGCAAGCTGGATTATGAACCATCACTTAGTGTATTAGTCAAAGTTTCCTTTAAAATAAGTGTCAAGGACATGGCTTTCAAGGTGCCCTTGTTATAAGTACAGTTATTGCTAGACATAGAAGAAATCTTGCAGCATCTAATCAGCATGTAGCCAGTGACATGTACTGGAAATGCTGAAAATTATAGGGTTTCCCTGGTCAAAGACTATCTTTCCTGAGATACTCTTTGCTTTCAAGTTAGGTTTCTATTTGGTCTACAAACCACTCATGAATATTCCTTCCTCTCAATTAGCTAGTCTTCAAAGTCATCTTTATTCAATAATTTTACACAAACACACACACACACATACACACACACACACACACACACACACACACACACTTGAATAACCTCACTTACCTCCATACATAATGATTTTTTTCTTATTCCATTCTTGTAGCATGTAAGGAAGTGGGTGAGGACTTTGGCATTTCTCTGAGAAGGCATAGATACTGAGAAACTGAATTCTCACTACATTTGTGTTAATATTTAGTTAGAACAATGTCAGGAAAGTAAATTAACACCCTGAGGCACACAAGATATTATTGAAAGAAATTATGGAATTCTATGGTTCCATTCTTTTTTCCCTGTTTCCCTCATCTTGTCCACTTGTTACCCTCCTATTCCTTCCTTCGTTAAATACTTGAGCACCTACTGATTTATATTCACAGCTTAGATTTAAGGACATAAAGATTGGCAAGTCATTGACCTCTTCAAATATCTCATAGTCTCATGGCCAAGAGAGTCAAGGAAGCAAATATCCATGCTGCATGTATTATAGCACATTATTTCACATAACATGTACTATACATAAATAGCTTGCCACTTTGTTATTTAATTTTACTTATAAATTCATGTGTGAAACACACTGCATACTACAAAAGAGATGTGCCAAATAGTTAACTCCCTGGTTTGAAGCCATTATAAAGCCATGTTTTCTTTCTTTTTTTTTTTAAGTAGATAGAAATGACTAAGAAATTGAAAACTGATCAAAATGCAAAGAATAACTCATGTGGGGTGTCCCTGTCCAGTTAATGCATCTACACTACGAACCCTACTCCTAGGGCTCAGGGTACATCACAGGAAAGGGGGTGGGAAGATTATAAGAGTCAGAGGTCCAAGGCACCTTCTACCACCATTATTTTCCTAAATCAGTATAGCTTTGAACTGTTTTCTAAATACTTAACCTTATACCCATAGCTAAGAGTAGCTTTCATCCCTCACCGAAGAGGCTTCTCTTTCCAGCAGATGAAGAACATTACAGAAAGCCACAGATGTTCAAAAAGCAGAGAATAAGTGATCATGGGGAAACCAGTCCTAGCTGTCATACCTGCAGCACAACACCTATACTTACGGCCCAAGAAACCATCAAAGACGAAGGAGCAGAAAGGCTGTAAGATCTGGAGGTCCAGGTTATCTGCTGTGAGGTAATATCTCCTAGATATGACAAGGATGTCCTACCCATAAAATCTCAACACTATTGTTGCTGAAAGAAAACCTGCATAATGATATCTCCATTTGAGATGCCATTGATGGGTGAAATAATACAAGCCGTCATCTTTAGATGAAGAGCCACAAAAAATTTATGTGTGCTGAGAGAGTAATAGTCTTCTCTAATAATGAACTCACTGATAGGTTATCCAATCCAAACTAGTCATCCCTAAGCATATATATATATATATATATATATATACATACATACATACATACACACACATACACCCCACCACACACACACACACACACACACAAAATGAACACAAAATAGACCCAGTAGCCATTATATTATATTAATTATATAGTCTAGTATAATGTAAGTGTAGTGTAGTATATGTGTATTATATAACCATAATTAAAGAGTAAGAAGTCATAAATTTGAGAAGGAATGTGAGGGACAGAGAAGGAGTTTGTGGGGGAATATGAAGATAAAAGTAATCTAAATGCAGCACTCATGAATGAAATTCTCAAAATTAAAAATAAATAAATAAATAAATAAATGTATGTTAATCAGACAGACTTAAATAGAGAATATCCAAAAATGTAGAATATATGTTCTTGGAAGGCATATATATATATATATATATATATATATATATATA
>CAJQZJ010033958.1:1883950-1896329 GCA_907164525.1 Lophiomys imhausi
CTTTCTCCCGGGTCACCTATTTTAGAGAAGGATTGTGATCTCACATGGATGCTCCAGTAGTGACTGTAGAGCCTTTACCACCATTGTCTTTAAAAAATATCAGGCTGTGTCAACCACACCATTTGCCCTGCCCATGGTTCTGATTTCCATCTAAAGCAGACTAGAGGTCACAACAAACTGAGGCCATGCACATTGCCTTTCTCACTGTGCCCTCAGCCTGCTTCTCATTTGTCTCCCCCCAGCTACTTTGGACTCCACAGAAACCATGTGTCTTTCCATTGCAAACTTAATTTGCAAAACATTCAAAAGACTTATTTTATTTCTCTAGGATTTCATGTTTCTAATAGACACTAATTACCAAATTGGGGTAGTTAGTGAATGTGGTTATTCCTTACTGTATTATTTTGAAACAACCAGTAATCAGGCGGATAGAAGGGAGGAGCTCTTGTAGCTTCTTGTAGCTTGTCTGCATCTGTCCTTGACGCAATTAGGTAAATAGATGAAAGTATGACTAGTTGAAGAGGGTTGGAGGGCTGAAAGAAGTAGGCATTCTGGACTGTTTACATACACTGGAAATGGGTGGGGATGGGACCAAGGGAGCTGGCCCTCTGGTCACTGTGCAACAGCATACTCAGACACTGTTGTCTATGGTGCTCACACTACCATACTGTCCTCTTCTGGTACTTTCGTTCCTTCATGACGGATTGGTTGTGGGCCTTTCTCTTTTAAGTTACCCTTCATTTTATTTTATTTTATTTCATACTTCTGTCTGCAGATTTTTATGAAATACAGATTGTATTAGCTGGCTAAACTACTGTTTACTTGTACATTCTTTTAAAAATTGTGGTAAAAATACTTAACATGAGATCTACCACATAATAAATCTTTCAAATCTTTCAAAATACATACTATCTAGTTAATACTGTTGTATAGCAGATATCTAGAAATTATTATCTTGCATAACTGAATCTCATCTTCTCTTTTGTCATTTCCTCCCCTTCCCTCCCTTCTAACCCTCTCTTCTTTCTCCTCTTCTTTCCTCTCTTCTCTTCTCCTCTCTTCCCTGTACTCTATTATCTCCCCTCTTCACCTTTTCCTCTTCTTTCTCTTCCTCTCCTCTCCTCTCCTCTTATGTCCTCTCCTGTGCTTCCCTCTCTCTACATTCCCTTTCCTTCCCTCCTCTTGCTTTCTGTTTTTCCCTTCTCCACCCCTCCCTTCCTCTCCCCTCCTTTACCTTCCCCTTTTCTTGTCTCTCCTATCTTCACTTCTCTCCTCTCTCTTCTTCTTCCCTCTCTTATGCTTCCATTCTCTTCTCCCCACTCCCTTTTTGCCTTTCTTTGTCTGAATTGCAATCCTTCTGCCTCAGCCTCTTGAGTGCCAGGGCAACAGAAGAATTTAGCCAGGCCTGGCCTAGCTGAAACTTTCTACTTATTTTACAGCAACTTCCCACCCCACTCTTGGACCTTGGCAGCCCCATTCTTCATTCTCTTTCTATGAGTTTAGCCATTTAGACTCTCTATGTCTTTAGTTATCCACAGTGTCCCCAGGGTTCCTGCATACTCTCACAAATGGCATGGTTCGTTACATTTCTTCAGGCTGAATACTGTCCTATCATCTGTCCATGAACGTTTGAGTGTCTGTACCTTGGCAGTTGAATAATGTGTATTGGCTTGAACAATGCTGTAATAAATATGAAGATGCATGATTGCCACGACAGCAGCTTGATTTCCTTTCTTCTAGATATATGTCTGGAAGTGAGATTGTGGATCATATGTAGTCTCCTTTCCGGTTTCTGAATAACTGACTGCGTTGTCTCCCATAGCAGCCACACTATTTTACTCCCCAATTAACATACCAGGGTTCCCGTATCTCCACATAACAACATTTAGCACTTGATTTTATTTTCTTGAAAATATTCTCATAGCCATCATGAGACGACATCATATTGTGGCTTGAATTTGCATTGCTCTCATAACTGGTGACCGTTTCATGTACCTTTTAGTCATCATCTTGTTTTCTCTGCAGAAATTCCTTTCTGGGCAGCTCATTGAATTTTTAAAATCAGTTATTCTGCTTACTCACTATTGAATGGTTTTGAGAGGAATGAAAATTTTAGAGACCCCCTTGACAGGCAGTGGAGCCAGGCCAACTGGGTTCCAGGAACTTAGCTGAACATAAAAAAGGTGGAACCAAGAATGAAGGTCAGTCAGGGCATGAGCCCCAGGCTCCAGGAACTAGCTAACCACAAAGCCAATGGTAAAGTAAGATTAAATTCATTCCTGAGAAAAACAAGTATAGGATGTTTCCTGCTGACTAACTAAACAATGGGCTGGTACTTTCCACTTGTATTTCCCCTCATCCCCCTGGGTTGTGGTAAACAATGGGTTGGTACTTTCCACTTGTGATTTCCCCCACCCCCTTAATTTGTGGTGCTCCCCTATAAAACCTTCACCCTCAGGCAGCTAAGGGTTGCGAACTCCTCTACCCCTGTATGGGATGCGAGTTGCATCCTCAGTGCACTGATCCCCAAAATAAACCTCTTGCGATTGCATCAAGAAGGTCTCTTGTGAGTTTTTGGGTGGCCGTGATATCCTGAGTGTCGGGAGAGGGATTCCCCTCTCCCGAGTCTTTCTTTTGATGCATGGGCCAGGAACTTGCGGCCACCCCAGTCTCCACAAGAACCCACTTGGAGGTTAGATTTCTGTGTCTTTGGCCTATTTCTGTTGTCTGGTTTGTGAAATTTCTGTCTCTGTTGTCTGGTTCTGTTATATAATTTGCGCAAAAGTTGAGCAAAAATTGACTTTGCGAAGGTTCCTTTTGGTTTGACAGCAGTTTCCGTCTCTTGAGGAGACAGATGGGGTGATCAAGCAGACGTGCTAGTGGATCAGCGGCTGTAGCCCTGGGAGACGTTGGGAGGACAGAGGACCCCAGGGATGCCTGGGAGGATCCCATTTGGGTGTCAGGGAGGATACAGTGGTCCTGTTGAGAGAGGGGACACGAGAGACCTCCCAGCCATTTGTTTCTCTGGAATGGTGCCGGCATTCAAGATTGAGAAGGATTTTTTGTAATGTTTTTCTGTGTATCTTGTGTTTGTGTTTCTTGTGACAATGGGATAGACTGTAACTACTCCTCTAAGGTTGACACTAGATCATTGGACTCAAGTTAAAACTAGGGCTCATAATTTGTCAGTTGAGATTAAGAAGAGACCGTGACAGACTTTTTGAGCTTTAGAGTGGCCTACTTTTGATGTCGGGTGGCCACCCGAAGGGACTTTTGACTGGACCATTATTTTTGAGGTAAAAGCTATTGTCTTTAAGGAAGGACCAGGGCCTCATCCCGATCAACAGCCATACATTACTGTTTGGAAAGTCCTGGTCCAGACCCCACCCCCATGGGTAAAACCTTGGGTGAGAAGAAAAAAGCCAGGCTCCCGAGCCCTGACTCTCCGTGGCACAGAGGCCAAATTAAAACCAAAGCCAGCTTCGGAAACAACACCTTTGTCTCCGCCTAAGATCTATCCCGAGATCAAGGAGCCACCTGAGTGACCGAGCCTGCAGCCGCCATCCCCCTAGCTCCAGCCACTGCAGGAGTCCCTATGCTAGCCCAGGCTCTGGCCCGAGCCTGGAACTACAAGGAGCAGAGGGGGAAGGGCCGGCAACTGGCACTCGGAGCCGGAGAGGGTTGAGCTCAGAGGGACCCGATTCCTTTATGGCTCTACCTCTCTGAACAGTGGGGCCCCCCGTGGACCCACCAGCTTTGCAACCCTTACAATATTGGCCTTTGTCCTTGGCTGATTTATATAATTAAAAAGCTAACCACTCGTCTTTCTCTGAAAACCCTACTAGTCTTACAGGTCTGGTGGAATCCCTGATGTTCTCTTACCAGCCCACCTGGGATGATTACCAGCAGCTTTTGCAGGTTCTCTTTACTACAGAGGAGAGGGAGAGAATTCTATTGGAGGCACAAAAGAATGTCCCAGGGACTAATGGGACCCCCACTACCCTCCTGAATGAGATCAACACTGGGTTCCCCCTTGATCGACCAGATTGGGACTTCAACATGGCTGCAGGTAGGCAGTGGCTGACAGTTTTTCTGCTGGACTCTAGTGGCAGGTCTCAGAAGTGCGCTTGGCACCCCACCGATTTGGCAAAGGTAAGAGAAGTACTTCAGGGTCCTGTTGAGCCACCATCCATATTCCTTGAGAGGTTGATGGAGGCCTACAGGCATTACACTCCCTTTGACCAGACCTCTGAGGGACAACGAACGGCTGTGGCTATGGTCTTTATAGGAATCTTGTTAGAGAGGCAGAGAAAGTGTATCATAAAAGAGAGACTGAGAAAGAAAAACAGGAAAGAAAAGAGAGAGAGGATAGGCAGATTGCAAACAAGAAAGAAACTTGACTAGGATACTGGCCACAGTTGTAGGAGATAGAGAGAGAGAGAGACCAGGGCCTAGACATACAGGGAACCTGGGCAGCAGAAGACACAGACCAAATGGGAACGGAGAAAAGATGTTTTTTTCTGCTTAAAGTTACATCCAGACAGTCAATCCACCTTTGTGTTTGGATGGAGAGACCCTGACAATGGATTAACGGGAAAATTGACTTGGACTAGATTGCCACAAGGATTCAAAAACTCCCCTACCCTCTTTGATGAGACTCTTCATTGGGATCTGGCCTCCTTCAGAGCTGAAAATCCTCAGCTAACATTATTGCAGTACATAGATGATTTACTCTTAACAACATCAACTACACCTGAGTGTCTCCAAGGAACCAAGAGACTGCTGGCAGAACTGGGTGAGTTGGGATATTGGGCTTCTGCTACAAAGTCTCAGTTATGTAAAACTGAGGTCATCTATCTGAGATATACTCTGCGAGATGGAAAGTGATGGCTGACGGAAGCCAGGAAAAAAACTGTCACCCAGATTCCAGTCCTGACCACCCCACGCCAGGTAAGAAAATTCCTGGGCACTGCTGGTTTGTGTAGGCTATGGATTCCAGGTTTTGCCATGCTGGAAGCCCCTTATATCCCCTCGCCAAGGAGGGGGGAGGGTTCACCTGAACCTCTGAATATCAGAAGGCCTTTAAAGATATCAAAAAGGCCTTGTTAACAACACCAGCTTTAGCCCTACCGGACTTAACCAAGCCTTTCACTCTAAATGTAGATGAAAGGGCAGGGGTTACCAGAGGCATTCTTACTCAGACCCTAGGACCTTGGAAGAGGCCGGTGGCCTACTTATCTAAATAACTGGATGCCGTTGCAAGTGGATGGCCCACATACCTGAAAGCTATTGCGGCTGTGGCCTTACTTGTCAAGGATGCTGATAAACTGACTTTGGGACAACAGATTACAGTGGTGGCACCCCATGCTTTTGAGAGCATTATCCAGCATCCCCCTGATCGGTGGATGACTAATGCTAGAATGACCCACTACCAGAGCCTATTATTGACTGAGAGGGTGATATTTGCTCCCCTGGCTGTCCTGAATCCTGCTACTCTACTACCTGAGGCCGATGACTCTGCTCCCATCCACCACTGCCCTCACATCCTGGCAGAAGAGACAGGTCCCAGAAGTGACCTGAAGGACCAACCCTGGCCAAGAAGTCCGAACTGGTACACTGATGGAAACAGTTTCGTGGTTGAAGGTAAGCGGATGGTGGGAGCTGCAATGGTAGACAGGAGGCGAGTGATTTTGGCTAGCAGCGTCCCAGAAGGAACTTCTGCCCAGAAAGCTGAACTCATAAGCACTGAAGATGGCAGAGGAAAAGTACATCGATATTTATACTGATAGCAGGTATGCTTTTGCCACCGCCCATGTGCATGGGGCAATATATAGACAAAGAGGGCTGTTGACATCTGCAGGAAAGACATTAAAAAAGAAAGGACACAAGTATGTCACCAGTTTACACCGTCTGACTCACCTAGAAATAAAGAAACTAAAAGATGTGGTAAGGTCCTCTGACTATTTTGTAATTGGACTTTCTGATTTAACAACGGAGATAGTCAGGAACTGAAAAGCTTGTGCTCTGACTAATACCAGACCTTCCATGTATAACCTGGGAAAAAGACTCCTGGGTGATAGACCGGGGGCCTATTGGAAAGTAGATTTTACAAAAATTAAACCGGCTAAATATGGAAACAAATATCTTTTAGTTTTTATAGATACATTTTCGGGGTGGGTAGAGGCCTTCTCTACAAGGACTGAGACTGCTAATACAGTGGCTAAGAAGATTCTTAAAGAAATTTTTCTGAGATTTGGAATACCCAAGGTAATTGGTTCTGATAATGGACCCTCTTTCATTGCCCAGGTAAGTCAGGGACTGGCCACTCAACTAGGGATTAAATGAAAATTACATTGTGCCTATCATCCCCAGAGTTCAGTACATGTAAAAAGGATAAATAAAACCCTAAAAGAGACCTTGACTAAATTAGCCTTAGAGACAGGCGAGGGAGACTGTACAGCACTCCTTCCTTTTGCCCTGTTCCCGGTCAGGAATACCCCAGGACAATTCAAGTTGACACCCTATAAGATTCTCTGTGGGAGGCCGCCTCCTCTCACTGAGGCAGGTAGAATATTTAACCCTGATGTTGTCCTCTCTAACCCCTTGTTCACCTGCATGAAAGCCTTTAAAGTAGTTAGGCCTGAGACCTGGGAGCAGAGCAGCTCAGGGAGGCTTATGAAGCTGGAGACCTGAGCGCACCTCATCAGTTCCAGGTTAGAGACTGTACTCGTCTGGTGCCATCGAGCTCGGCGCCATCGAGCTGGGAACTTTGAGCCTCGCTGGAAGGGACTATACCTGGTGCTCCTGACCACCCCCACCGCAGTGAAGGTAGAGGGCATCTCTGCTTGGATCCATGACTCACACATGAAGAGAGCTCCTGAACCTTCCAAGGATAAATGGAGATTAAAAAAGACTATGGACCCTCTTAAGCTAAACCTGTGTCACAGGTTCTCTCCAGATGGGGAACCCCCATGCCCCTCAAAAACTTACTTGGCAGGTAGCTTCCCAAACTGGGGAAGTCATCTGGTCAATCTCTAAGGTAACCCCCTTTGGACATAGTGGCCCCAACTCTCTCCTGACTTTTGCCAACTAACAGTGGGATATTCCTGAGGCAGACCCCCAGAACCTCCCTGAGAGGGACCCTCAACACCTTAAAGGGCTAGGAGCAATGTTCAGGTGTGGGAGGCCAGAGGGACGCTGTGGGCTGACTCAACAAGATTTTTACATCTGTCCAAGGGAAGGTAGGGACAGGAATGTGGCTAGGTGGTGTGGAGGATGTTGGCTCTGTTTAACTTCTGGACCCCCTTACTATGAGGGTATCGCCGTGTTGGGTACTTTTAATAACACCACCAACCATGATGCCTGCTCATGACATGAAATCAGGGAAAGGGACTTGTTTAGGAAACCCACCAGCTGCCTATAATAAATGATGGGCCTACAACACAGGATTAACTCCTTGTGTTGCCACTAATATCTTTAATGATACCAAAGATTATTATATGTTAATACAGCTTATGCCTAGAGTACTCTATCTCCACATGGATGCCTTTGTAGATGAGTTTGATTTCCGCCCTAAGCGATTTAAGACAGAGCCTATTTCCCTGACTTTAGCTGTAATTTTAGGATTAGATATAACACTGGCACAGTTGCCCCTCAGTGCTTTCATCAATTATAAGTAAGTGCCATACAGATTTTAATGCTTAAACAACAATATCAAGGTTTGAGGGGATATGATGATGATAAATTTGATAAAACAGTTGTATAGGTTCCAAGATTAGAACAACGGACTAGAAGAAGTGGGGAATGAGAGGAATGAAAATTTTAGAGACCCCCTTGACAGGCAGTGGAGCCAGGCCAGCTGGGTTCCAGGAACTTAGCTGACCATAAAAAGGTGGAACCAAGAATG
Organism: Lophiomys imhausi; assembly: GCA_907164525.1. Lineage (NCBI taxonomy): Eukaryota > Metazoa > Chordata > Mammalia > Rodentia > Muridae > Lophiomys > Lophiomys imhausi. The sequence continues at coordinate 1,891,857 of CAJQZJ010033958.1, forward strand.
AAGGTCAGTCAGGTCATGAGCCCCAGGCTCCAGGAACTAGCTAACCACAAAGCTGATAGTAAAGTAAGATTAAATTCATTCCTGAGAAAAACAAGTATAGGATGTTTCCTGCTGACTAACTAAATAATGGGCTGGTACTTTCCACTTGTATTTCCCCTCACCCCCTTGGGTTGTGGTAAACAATGGGCTGGTACTTTCCACTTGTATTTCCCCTCATCCCCCTGGGTTGTGGTAAACAATGGGTTGGTACTTTCCACTTGTGATTTCCCCCACCCCCTTAATTTATGGTGCTCCCCTATAAAACCTTCGCCCTCAGGCAGCTAAGGGTCGCGAACTCCTCTACCCCTGCATTGGATGTGAGTTGCGTCCTCAGCGCACTGATCCCCGAAATAAACCTCTTGTGATTGCATCAAGAAGGTCTCTTGTGAGTTTTTGGGTGGCTGTGATATCCCGAGTGTCGGGAGAGGGACTTCCCTCTCCCGGGTCTTTCAGTTTGAATTCCTTATATATGTGAGATATTGACTCCTTATCATATGTGTACTCTATAAATATTGGCTTTCCAGCATATAGGTCACTTTCTTTCATGCCTCCTCACCTCTCTCCATAAACTGTTTCTTTCTCTGGGCAGAAGACTTTGATCCTGACTCACGTGTTTTCTTTTGCTTTTGTTGTTGCACTTTTTAGTGATATTAGAACTTATTGTCTACCCGAGTATCAAGAAACTTCATTTCCATGTCCAGGATTCAGTTTAAATTCTTTAACCCATTCTGATTGTACTGTCAGTCCTACCTCAGTTTAGATCCACTCAGAGGCAGCAATACTATACATTTGAACTATTGGAACAGTTCTTCAGCTATGTTTAGGCATCCTTCATCCTCCATGTCTGTACAGGCTGTACAGGTTTCTAGGAAGATGTCTGTTCACTCCCTACCCTCTGCCATCCCTTCCTCTCCCCCTTGTCTTCCTTCTTTTTCATTTTCCCATTCTCTTTCCTTCTTCATATGACTGATATTTGAAAGCTAGATCAGACCTTTCTCCTTGTTAGAGGCTTCTCTGAAAGCCTTTGGTCTAAGCAAGAGTATATGTTCTCCTTTAAGAAACTGCAATGTGTCTGATCACCTTGATAAAGACAAGGAGCTGGTCATATATTTTCATTTTCCAGCTCTCTGTCAATGCAAGGAGGATGGAAATAATTTCCTTACTCTTGGTTGTATTCTTGGTTCTAATTATAGAACCTGCACAGCCAGTAGGAAAGAAGGAAGGGAGACAGAAGGAGAGGAAGAAAAAACATGAAGGAGTGAGAGAAGACAGTGTGGCAGTTACTATCAATGGCAGGAGGAGATACTCATGGTCTCATGGTTAAGTTCAGTTTGAGTTATTTTATGTATAAACTCTTCGGAAAGAGTTGCAACAGCTGCTCACTGCCTGTTGTGTGGATTCAGAGATGTGGCTACTCAGCCACTTCATAGACTAGCTGGGGAAGTGGGAAGGTCTTCATTGTTTGCCCTGGAAGGCACTGAGTTGCTTTTGTTTGTTATGTCTCTGTTGCCATGGTGCCCCTGACACCCCCATCTGCATAAGCGCCTCAACATGCTGAGAGGGAGTCACCAGGTGAGTTTTCTCAAACCCAAGAGACTCAGCATACCAGCAGCAGAAAAAGACCAGGAGGGGCCTCAGACACCACCAGAGATGGAGTGAGGATCTGTCCTGATCTGCCTCATCTGAGGGAAGTGATAAAGAAGGAGTCATAAACAACTGGCAACAGCTCAACTATTTGGCACCAAAGGCCTCTTCCTCAGAATCATTTTCAAAGTTTGGTCCACACCCCTGCAAACATGCTCATGTCCTTATGAATGCTGTTTGTCTTTCTTCACTGCCCTCCTCTGACCCCCACTTTTCTCTTATTTAAAAAAAAAAAATCCTGGCTTCTCCTTTCAATGAAAAAAACAAGTTTCAAGGCCAACCCTCAGGTAAAGTTTGGGAAACAGAGGGAGAAGTGAGGTGAAGCAAGTAGGAGGAACAGACTGTCTGTGTGGATAGAGGCTCAGTATCTCTCCTGACAGGATCTGCCCAAATTGGACCTTTGACTCAAAGCCTGCTGAGTTCTTCCTGATTACTGTGGTATTGACCTGATCCTCAGTGATCACTTCCTCATCAGGCTTTCCTTCTCTGAGTGTCTTCCTCACTGTACCCTAGGGAGCAGATGACACTGATTTGCCTTTCACCGGCTTTCTTTTCACCCCCTAAAGAAATTTCCTGCCAACCAGAAAGACTATAAATTTCCCCAAAGCCACATCTACCCTCTCAGGCTCTTGACGTTTGGTTCATCCTTTTTTTTTTTTTTTTTTTTTTTGACTGCCCTCATGCCCCCAACGTGCCCTGTTTCCTCAGCTTTCAGGGATCATGGTGTACATTATAATAAAGATGTGCATCAGTCCAGAGGTCCAGAGACCCCTTCACAGGCGAAAGGATCCCAGGGTCCTATGATAGTCCTTAGGGATTCACAGGATCAAGCTCTGTACTTTGTCATTCATTCCCAGTCCTGTGCCCATACTCTGCAAATTCTCCATCTCCTAACTTCCCTACCAGTTGCTCTTGCCCCTCACAGTTCATCTAAAATTGGGAAACAGCACTTTTTACTTAATTTTCCTCTAAACTTGTACATAAGATGTATGGAGAGCAGATAGATGTACTGACAACTCACTCTCAGAGTATGTATGTATATAAGACTGTAAATTTCCATTTGAACATTATTTTTCCAATTATTTTGTCCTGGCTTTGATTCTCATCAGCCCACTCCCTGACTACTTCTTAGCATGTCCAGAACAACAGCTTGGGGATGAAAATCTGTGTTCTGTTGGTAGAGTGCTTGCCTAGCATGAGTCAAGCCCTGGGCTCAATTTCCCCAGTCTTGTACAAAGTGGGTGTGGCGGAATATTCCTGCCCCTCCAGCACTGGGGTTGTGAAGAAGATGATTAGGAGTTCAAAGTTAACCTCAGATACTTAGATAGTTCCTAGCTGGCCTGAGACACTGCCTCAAAACAAACAAACAAAACAAAACAAAAAATGAAAACAAACAAACAAAAAGAACAAAACCAAAAAATGACCAAAAAAACCTTACTTCCCTGACATTCTAGTTATTTAATGGTGGGATAGTTTGGTTGTTTTACCCTAGTCACAGACAGCACTGCATTTTAATAACAAATCACAAGAGTTCTTCCTACTTCAAAGCGTACTAACTAAAAGATTTGCTAACAAATTCTGCACTGTCCATTCACTTACAAAGTACCATGGCTACACACAGGCATAAGCCCTATTAACTGTAAAATGGAAAAGCCAAGGTTCTGCTTTTGTTCCAGGCATTTAATTTTTGCATAGTGGGCTCCTCAGGTCTTGGGGAGAGGTCTTGCTTCATTTATTTCCACATTCTTAGTGTCTAGTGACAGGCTTAGTACATACTCAAAGACACAATAAGTATTTCCTGGTTAGAAGGCTTGGGATACTTTTGTTACTTTTTGTGGGTGAGAAGGAGAAACTCAGGAAACTTGGACACGAAGCCTTAGCAGCATGATACATGGTAGAGCTACGTCTGCAATGCCTAAAGGTTTTAGATGCCCCTCCCCTCAATCACCCCTCTGTTTCCTCTATCAATCAGTGGGTATGGGTCCTGCAGGTTGTATTTGTACAATTTATTTATGTTTGTCACAAGTTGGCAGTCCACACCAGGTCCCCTACTTCTCCTTTTGTGTGTGGGAGGTACAGTGGATGAGAAGTAGATGAGGCACATGATTACCCCATTCTTAGTGGCAATCAGCTTATAGCTCCTTAAATAACTTATATCCAAGGTGTCTGACAAGAACCTATGTCTACCACTCTATAAGGTCTTTAAAAGCTTAAAGGAATGATGACAGCAAAATGAATGAATGAATACATAAATTATAAAACTAAAAAACCACTTAAGATACAAGAATTAGCACACTAATTTCTAAATATTGGCATTCTGACTAAAACTGATACATTGACAACTAATTCTCAATGGAGATGGCCATTAGGGCATTTGAAAGGAGTTCTAATGATTGAAATTTTGTACTTTGTATAAAGGAGACTTTATGTTGGGGAACAGGGAGAAAGCACCATTGCTGTAAGCCAGGAACTGAGTCCTCATCAGACACTTAATTGACCCATGTTGAATTTCTCCAGAATTGTGTGAAGTACATTTTTGTTGTTTATCATTTGTCCAATGCTGTTTTGTTTTACAGCTTCAATGTCTAGATGGAACTATTGGGATGACAATATGGCTTAGCTTAAAAGGTGCATGCTGCCAAATCAGCCAATTTGAGTTTAATCCTCAGATCCCATGTAATGGAGGGACAGAACTAATTCTTGAAAGTTGTCCTTTTACCACCATGTGCAGGCTGTGAAATATCACACACACACACACACACACACACACACACACACACACACACACAC
>CAJQZJ010033958.1:1905942-1917544 GCA_907164525.1 Lophiomys imhausi
GGTAGCGAGAGGTCAAAACTTGACATTTCATTTTTAAGTATTACTACGAACAATACCTTTAAGAAGCGTTACCCTTAATTTTGTATCAATATACAAAGATCAATACCAATGTGACCAAATATAATCTTAATTTTGTATCAATATACAAAGATAAATACCGATGTAGACCAATAATTATGAGGCAAGTTAGTATGAAAGCTGAGCTAGATATAGAACTTTAAACTCATGGAGATGGTTAGATAGTAGAATGTTAAAGTCAGGTGCTAAATACATATGGACTGGACATTGGGAATGTATGCTAAGCCATATAATTCTTATAATTGTGGCCTATTTATTTCTGTTGTTTTGTATTGTATTTATAGTTATAAGAAAAAGAACCATTTTTTGAACTGAAAGGGAGAGCTGTTGGGGGGAAAAAAGAAATACCTTAAACTAAAAAAAAAAAAAAGGAAGGGAAGAGGATGGGGGGGTTGAGGGGGAGGAGGGTGGAAGGGTGGGACCGGAGGGGGGAGTAGGGAGGGGATTGTGATTGAGATGTAACTTGAAGAAATAAAAAATAAATTATTATAAAAATAAATAAATAAATAAATAAATAAATAAATAAAGATAAAGAGAAAAAAACTAGCTACACTATTTTCAAATCACCCTGTTTTTTGAGGAAATGAATGCAGAGAATCTGTGTGAATACATCCTGGATGCTCATATTTAAATTTAGCAGATCAGGAAGGTAAATCTTGTAAGATCTATTTCTCATACTCATTGAAGTAAAATGTTCCAACTGAAGTGAAGGTCTTATGAAACATTTCCCAGTTGTATACTCCCTAGTTGATGGTCTTGTTAACCAATGCCATCATGCAATATTAAGGGTCCACATGCATCCTTTCTGCCTCGTTCTTGAATGGAAATTTCCCCAAGAATGGGAAGTTTCCATTATCCTTGATTTTGTGAAATGTGGTTATAAGTTCATGTATGATAAGGCAGAAAGCCAGAGAGGAGTCTTTCTGGAAATCTGTGACAATGTGTTTTGGGAATTACTTTACAGTTAACAATTCTGAATGAAGAGAGATATATCATGACATTTGAAATTACCTACAACTGGGAATCTGACCACAAAGAGGCAGATTTTATCCTCCCTTCTTTTGATGATCAATAAATACTCCATGCTTGGCGGGTTAATAATAAAGACACTTGACATATCATTAATTGATATACTTTGATGAGTTTTCCAGTGTGATATGATACAATATAAAGAAAGTTAGCCAGCTTGGAATTGTACTTTGAGCATCTCGATTTCTCACTTGTGAAATGCACAACTGATACGACGACGACGACGACTTCTGTTTTTATGTGAAACAGAGACCAAGAATCCACATTTTTCCTGTAAGATTTTCATCTCAGGGCTTTTCCATACACTTTCCTTTCTGCAGGGAATGTCTTCACTGGTCTACACACACAGCTAATGTTTTTCTTGTATTTTAAGGCTTAAGTCTGAATTCATGTCTACTGTGAAGATTTCTTTGGTTGTTTTCTCCTAGCTTGTTTTAGTTGTTTTTTTTCTTCCTGTCTTCCAGGAGATTTCATACTGCTGTAAATGTCACAGTTTATTGAAGCTGCTTATTGCCCAGGTGTGTTTCTGGTTAGACTATGTCAAGATACTTTTTTCTTTGTCTTTGAATCTACAATGTCTAGGTAGTACCTAATATCCTGTAGGTGTGTTCAAAACTATTTATTTTGATACATATGTCCTATATTAATGGAATAATTTTTGTAATAAAATTTCTTTTGTTTATAAAGTCCAGATTCTACCTACAGTTAGCTATTTGTGTTGATCAAATCTGTGACACATTTAATTCATATTCTTCATCCTTCTAGCCTTATTGCTTTTGTCATATTTAACTACATCTGCTCCCAGAGTTCATGGTTCCTTATATAGATTCATTACTAAAAATTAAAACAAATAAAGTAACATTGAATATTAGAACTGTTTACTTTGCATTCCTTCTAAGAAGTTGTTTGTATATTTAGTAATGCCTTTTGACTATACACTCCAATAATTTATAAATGCTAAAAGATCTAGAGCTTTGTCCATGTAGCAACTATAAGCATTTTATATACTGCCATTGCAATAGAATCTTAGAATCTCCAAGGTTTAGAATCTCTTTATTTACTCACAAGGACTTAGTATGCCCAGAAAAACACACATCTAAGTTAGAGCCCTTAGTTCGACATCCCAGATCCAAATCCTGGTTTTCTAAGCTGCCCTTCTATAGCACTTGCACAAATTAAGCCAAATATGTACATTTCCTTGGTGCTGTAGCATTTTGAGTGCCTTTGTCACTGCTCCAGGCTTTTGTGGCTAGGGTGAAAACAAGAAACTACACAGACCCTTGTTTGTGCCCTAGCAACCAAGCACAACACAGATGGTCAGCCTGGCAACCTGCCCATCAGAGGCTGATTGGATACCTGGTTCTGAGACACAATGACAGCTTCCCCACGCAGAGATAGCGTGCACTTTTACAGTAAGTTGGACTTCATAGCAATATGCAGTGAAGACTGTATCCTGCCACTTCAGTCCAATTTGCTGGTTTTGAGTCTAGAGGCAATAACTTTCTGTTGGTGTAATGACAGCTTGTATGCTGCAGCTGGATCATGTTAGGACAGTAGGAATTTTCTTTTTGGTCCCTTTTCAATAGTGCCTTGTAATAACAGGGTAACATTTTCCCAAGATGTTTCTTGCCAGTTGCACACATTTACTGGCTCATGAACACAAAATCGTGAGCATTTTTTTGGCATCAAAAAATGAGAATTGTTCTTATTTACATAAGAGTAGTTATTTTCTTAGAGGTGAAGAGACCATGGCTCATATCAAATACAAGAAGTATTTTTTATGATTTGTTAATTTGAGTGAATGCTAATGTGCATGAGCCATTCTTTCAGGTCTTGGAATGCAAAGATAAAAGATACAGAATGTGACTCAAGAGACACTTAAACTGGTCGAGTAAACAAACATTTAAGCTAATAACTATAATACAACAGACTGAATGGTTGGTCTTCCTCGTGGATGTTAACCCAGGGAAATTTAACATACTAACATGACCAGACTTTTGCTTTGATGCCTGATGAATCTAGATTGCAGATTCCCACTCTTCTACCTACTCATTTTGCTCCCTTAGGAAGCTCATTAAGGTTTCCAGATCTCTTTATCCTTACAATGGTAATAGAACAGGCTCATGTCATACACACACACACACACACACACACACACACACACACACACACACACACACGTGTGTGTGTATATCTATCTATCTATACATATATAGATATACACATACATGTAAGAACAAAATGAAATAATCATTAAGGCATATTTAGTGTCTTTTCTGGCATCTAGCAGTCAATAAATATTAGTTGCCATCATTTTTATTATTGGCACTATTATGATCTTATAAGAGCAGCTTTTGATGTGGTATTACCATTGCAGTAGAAAGTTCTGGCTAAGAATGCAGGTCTGAATTTTATTACTTGTGTATCCTTGATACAGTCTTCAGTATTCTGAAGTAATTTACACTACTTGAGCAAGGTGAAGAAATTACATACTTATCATCACCCTGTAGGTTTCCCTTCAAAAGCAAAACTTTTGAACAGGGTGATATTTCCAGAATTATGGTATTTGAAAAATAAAATATTTCATTAAATTTCAAGAAACACTGTTAATTAGGTTGTAGATGTAAACTTTTTCAGAGAAATACCACAATATTATCATGGTACATTGCATTTTCTGGTATATGAGTCAAATTTGGATTAGATGTGCAATCAGAAGAAGCATGTTGGACTCAGGACTTGTTTTCTGACAAAGCAGTAAAACAATGGGAAGTACTTGGAAAGATGTCCAGAAAGTGAGGAGAGACATGCTTGAAGAACATAGTCCAGGCAGAGGGAGATATAATGTAATGAATACTGTACAGAACCTTAGTATTGGCTTGGTGGCATGAGACAGTGTGTAGGCAGTAGATCTTTTCTTTCTTTCTTTCTCCCTTCCTTTCTTCATCCTTTCTTTTTATTGTTTTATTTTCAATATATCCTGACCCAGTTTCCCATCCCTTCACTCCTTCCATTTCCTGCTCCCTTTACCTCCCTTCCCCTCCCAGTTACACTCCTCCTCCACTTCCCTCCAGGAAAGAGGAGGCTTCCCAGGGATATCAACTGAACATGACATAACAATACACAATAAGACTAGGCAAAAGTCCTCATATCAAGGTTGGGCAAGGCAATCCAGTATGAGTAAAAGGGTCATTAGGGCAGGCAAAAGAGCCAAAGATACCCCTACTCCAAATGTTGGGAGTCCCACAAAAACATCAAGCTAACAGTCATAACATAGATGCAGAATTCTTATTGGTTATAAATAGAAACAAGACTAGACAAGTTATGAAATCAGAATCACTCAGTGGAACATATGAAAAAGTCCAAGTTAAGAGAATTATAAATACCTTCAATAATAGAAGAAAATATTTGAAGAATGGTGAGATAAGAATACCCTGGTGTACCTCATAAGGAGTATCAGGTTAGAGTGATGAAATTGATTGACATCAAATTTGAGGAAGAGAGGACAATTGGAAACAAGTTTCAGATGTGTCATTTTGACATACTTTGCATCCTTAGGCCACCACTCTATGTAGTGTAACTGAGGTGCTCAAGAGCAGATGACAACTTTGTCTATACAGTATGAGAAGTGTTTTTACATAGTGTTTTACAAAGAATCTCTTTGAATCTTCACAAAAATAGAATTACAGCTTCAAATGAAATTAAACCTGTCATAGAGTAATATTGAAATTGCCCCACCCCTAAGTAGCATAAACAAAATGTAAAATTTTTATTCTTTACTGTACATGGATAGAGTTCAGGGCTCTTATGGTGGCCCTGGTCCACCAGTCTCAGGTACATGGAGTGCTCCCGTGTTTTACTCCCCTATCTTAATGTTCTAGGTATTGTCACAGTGTACTTTGGGTACTATAACTCTGGGTACATTCATTGCCTGAGTGCTTATCAGCATAGAAGAGGAAAGGATGAAAGAAAAACAATGATGGGAGAATAATAGACATGTGCTAATGATAAACTTCAGAAACTCATTCTTGACTGTTTTTCGCAAATCTTGTCTGGAAGTTAGCACTATGGTTGTGCCTTATTGGATTCTGTAGAGAAGAGGTATTAATAATTATCTGGGCAACTAGATTCTAAGCTAATGATGAGAGTACTTTCATGGTAGAAAGAGTGAGTACACAGATATGTCTAATGACAGTGGATATTTTGTCCTGATTTTCCAGATAAGAAAACTGGTTTAACAAGGCAAGATGACTCCTCTGTAGTGACAGAGCTAGTGAATATCTGGGATTCCAACTGATTTCATGTCTGGTGTTCTTTATGATGAGTCCACCATTACTCATAAATCCTCTCTGGAGTATATCCTCAAGACATAGTAGGGATGGGGACTTTAGATGGAAAGGAAACCATGGGTGATGGTGCGGTTGTTATGATTGGGCTTTTGTTTGAGTGTTTGTTTTGGTTTTTGTCAACTTGACACATGCTACAGTGATCAGAGAAGAGGGAACAACTGAAAAAATGGCTCAATAAGATTGGTTTGTTGGCAGGCCTCTGTGGGCCTCTTCTCAATTAATAATTTATGTGGGATGGCCCAGTCATTTGTGGGTGGTGTTATCCCTGCTGGTGGTACTGAATTCTATAAGAAACTATGCTGAAGAAGCCATAAGGAGAAAGCAAGTAATCAGCACCCTTCCATGGCCTCTGCATCAGCTCCTTCTTCCAGGTTCCTGCCCTGCTTGAGTTCCTGTCCTGACTTCCTTCAATGATGAACAGTGCTGTGGAAGTTTTGGTTATGGTGGTTTTTGCAGCAAAAGAAAACCTGACTAAGACAAGAAGCTTTGAGAACTGTGCTGAGGACAAGATGGTAGGTGGCAGAAAGCAATTGGACAAGGATTCTTTATAAAGCAACAGAATTTCTTTCCACAAGAGTCCTGTGAAGCACACACTATGCCTTGCAGAAGTATTTTCCTGAAGGATGGCACCAGAAACATGCATCTAAAGTATTCATTCTCTACCTGAGTGTTGACCCCAGTGCCTTTTCCTTTATCTCCGGAGATACTTCATTTCTAGTGAAGTGCCATGAGCCAATGCCAGTGAGTCCAAAACACCCAACAAACAAAACAGTGAAAATTCCACCACCAACAAAGAACTTCTGGAGGAATACTTAGAAAAACACAGTGCGGCACTTCATGTGGAATTCTGCAAGAATTAGGTGAGTGGATCTGATCTACCATAGTGAGAACTCCAATTCCAGCTTGTTTGAAGGAATAGAAAGACCACAAGAAAAGCCTGATTCATTGAATGCATTACTCACTTTAAGAGCTCTGAAAACCAGAATGTTCCCTAGAAGGCAGTGAGTTTAAATTACAGTCTTCTATCTCCATTTTTGTTTTGCCCTCCTTTCTGGTACAAATCTAGTTCTCTCTCTCTCTCTCTCTCTCTCTCTCTCTCTATGCTTTTTTAACACATGGATTCTTAGTGCTTTGTTTCTCTAACTTAAACCAGAAAAGTCCCAGTTTTGCATCATACATACTTTCCATCTTTGTAAGTTTCACTTGAAGGAGGTTTCTAAAACTCAAAAGCTGAAAATATTTGAAAAATTGAAGAGCCCCATTTTAGAAGTGAAGTCATACAAAGGATGGACTGCCACATGATCTTGAAGAATTCCACCCAGGCTCTGCTCAGGAGATGCATAGGAAAACCAAGTGCATGTCCAAACAAAATAGCCACACAATTGCTGCAATTACTTGGCCATTAGACTGCACAGAACAAGCCAGAGAAAGAGAACTGAGAACCTATTAATAGTAAGACTTACTCTCCATATTATTATAAATCCTACTTTCAATGCTCCTTCAAAGGAGAATCTGAGAAAAGAACTCAGGTTAGAATACTGGATGAGAGTTGTGATCAATTCCAGTTCCCATGACCGCAGGAAAAATGTGTGTTTGGTCCAAGACTAGACCATATACCCAATTTGAATGAGGATATCCACCCCAAGATTAGGAAGAATCCTAGAGTTGGGAAGGATCATGGCAGTTCAATGACTATTCAGGCCTCTGACTCTTCTTGAGAATCCACAAAGACGGAATTATCTACATGAGTCCCAAGGACTCATGTAGAAAAGAAATTAATTCTTCTTTTAGTGGACAAACTGATCAAGGTGTGTTTCTTAGTCAAAGTTCTGTTGCTGTGAAGAGACACCATGACCACAGCAACTCTTATAAAGAAAAACATTTAGTTGAGGCTGGCTTATAGTTCTGAGGTTTAGTCCATCATTGTCATGGCGGGAAGCATGCAGCATGCAGGCAGACATGGTATAAGAGAGGTAGCTGAGGGGGGTTCTGCATCTGGATTGGCAGGCATCAGGAAGAGAAAGTCACTGGCCTGAGCACTTGAAACTTCAAAGCCCACTCCCAGTGACACACCTACTCCAACAAGGCCACACCTCCTAATAGTGCCACTCCCTATGAGCATATAGGAGCCATTTTCATTCCAACCACTGTAGTGTAGCACAGGCAATTCCTGGGGCTTTTCCACTCTGTTCTTTCAAGAAGTTTTGGGGAACACATTCATTATGGAACCCTAGAGAAGAGACCACGTAGAGTGAAAGTGATCTTATTAATTTATTTATAAATGGAACACCATGGAATAATTTCTTGACAAAATCCTTGTAAAAGTGACAACAAAATGAAGATTGCAAGGCTCTTTGCCTTAATGAGTTCACTTGGGGCTCCTTCACAAATTGTCTGTTTGAGACTTTTTATTGTATTTTGCTCATGGCAAAACATACTGATGCAATTAAAGAAAAGCACAGCTATAATACACACCCCAGAAGTCACAGCTACAATTACAAGGAGAATTGCATTCAAAAGCATATAAAGCTCATTTGAAAGTGGCTAGTCTTAAGAGGAATGAGGAAGTCATGTCTCAAATTTTAGGTAGCCAGATTGTATAGGACATTTATTGTTTATGAAGCAAAAAATGAGACATCAAAGAAAATTTCAAGATTTCAATGCTATTTTAGGATATTCCTTTAAAGTGGTGTCCATTTCCCAAAAGTTATCTTTATTTTCTCTTTAAACAAACAAAGAAAAAACAATATAAAGAGTACTTCAAGAAGAAATTTCCAGAGTAGAAGTGTATGAAAACCTTTAAAATGATGTGTTTGTTAGTGAAGTAGACAGAAGATAAATGATGCAATGACTATTCACCCTAACTCATATCAATTTCCAAGACCTGAAATGTCTATCTACCAAGCACCTTGGGATCCCAGACCGCCTTTCCCTTGGTCGGATTCAGGCCTTTAGAACCCAGCTGCAGGGCTGCTGTTCCTAAAGACAGTGCTGAAAGTCTCACACTGTATACTGGCCAGCAGAGAACCCAGTCTTCCATCCAAGACACCCCAAATACTGTCTCAAATGAGGAATCATCTACACTAGCAATATACATGGGAAATCTTGTGAAAAGTTTGTCAAAACCAACATGACTTTGGCTACGCTCTTCCTTGTCACTCTCTAAAAAGCCCATGACTCAGTTTCCTACTGTGTAGACTAAATGCTAACCAGTCATGGATTCTTCTTAAAATGATATACCTATTAAAACTCTGATATGCAATATTGATAATAGCAAGTATTCTGGAGTGGGGAAGAGGGCTTTTGGGTTATTCCTACCTGCAGTTGGTGGCTTCCAGGGAGCCACAGAACCTGGTTTGGAATCACATCCTGTGGAAAATTCTCATTGAAGTACTCAGGGAAGGTTGTCTGAATGAGCCTTCCAGGGTCTGAATTTTGACTCAAAGCCTCATCATCTCTGTGAATTTAGAAGACAATTTTTAATTTTATTATGATTTGGTGCATTAAATTTTTCAGGGAACATTTTGCTCACTACTAAATAGAGATTCTGTGAGTATTAATACTATGAGGCCAAACTGATATTTATCACATAGTAAGAAATTAATTCATTCCCATGTCCTAATGTACTTATGATCCCTCGGACACATGCAATAATATCAGCAATAATAGCCACTGCGCAACACCTCAATAATAATCTAATCTCCAATGATTATCCATTCTGTTGAGCTATAATTTTATGGTGTCCTGACCACACAATCTCTGCAAGTTAAATGCCTCCTAGATCTGTTTTACAGATGAGAAAAGAATCAAGGGTCTTAGTAGTTCAGACTCTGTTCATAGTGAGACAGCTCATCCATAGAAGAGTAAGAGAACACAGACAGCATAATCTGACCTCAAAGATACACCTTCTGCATTCCACGCACAAACTCATGCTCTTCCCATTTGTTTTTCTTCTGAGGATTTTCCAAGAGATGATTCTGAAGATGAAGTGTTTAGGTCCTGGTGGCTTTACGCATGGCTGATACTAAGGAATGAGTGACCTCCTTGATGTCCTTTAAACATTCCATGGGGGGCGACATTAATTATGTATCCAACGTCTTCATCCCTTTTTAAAATATATTTATGAAAAATGACTTCATGATTGTATAAAATCTTAACACAAGGAAATATGTCTCCACATTCTTCATTGCAGGATACTTCTTTGTTGCAAACTAGCCTTATAGATGTAGAGTTTTATTTACTCAGATGTTGACTTGTGAGACTGTACAGCTATCAGAACAGGGTTCAAATAATTCTTGGATCATGTCTTATCTCTATGGAATTTATGTCTTTTTTATTCTCTGAACTCATTCATGTTTTTCTTTATATTATAAAGACATCTCCCAGCATGATGATTATGGAGTTAAATTCAATTGAAAACAATCTGACTTCAGTGCTTGAAGTCTCTAGTATATGGGGCCTATTATTAAAATTATGAAGTTCATCACTATCAGTTGCGAGAATCTGATTTTAGCTAAATTTCACCCAATGCAAGCTCCTTTTACAGGAGTCTGTGTGCTCTGTCTGGATGAGATGGTATCTATTCTCTGTTCCTTGGATAAAGGCATTTCCACCATCAAATAACTCCACTGAATCAACCCAACATTTTCCTCTCTCCAACCCCCTCTCCTAACTACCCTTTGGCACTTCTTCAAGGGGCCTCTGTAATGAGCAGGTTCCCAGGGGAAGCTGTTTCCTGAAAGGCTTATAGCATTTAAAAGAAAACAAGTTTAGGGTCTCAACATTCTCGTTTTTTGAAGAAAGAAAGAAACAAAGAGCTTAATCTGCAGGCCTGGCAGCTGTAGCAGGAGCCAGAGGCTTTCCTGGTCACAAACCTAAAGAACTACCATCTCATCATGCATGCTATTTCCCAGCTCCTTTGCAACTTTATTCTGGCTTGCTGCTTTGCCTGGGAAGGGTTTGGTGGGAAACCAGATCTGTCCCCTAGTTCTTTGTTTCTCAAATTAGGGCTGGGTACTGTTGCCACTCCAATCAGCATAAATAGCCCTTTCCTTATAGAAGTGTGAAACATAGGGGCATGGATGTGAGCATTGTTTCTTTGAGAGGCTTAAATACTGTGGAGCAGTAGGGGAAAGCCTATGTGTAGGAACCAGACAGACTTGTGTGCCTATTTGCTACACCACAACCAGTATTTGGCACCACCTCCAACAAATAGTTTATTCTTTATTCACTGCACTGTCTTTCTTTGTTCAATGGGAGCCACTGTGTCTACTTTGGTTGTGTTGTAAAGATGACCTACAACAATGCACTGAGTGCTTATGCAGTGTTTAGCACCTAGTTACTTAATAAATATTAACTTGTTAATGATGCATGTATTTTTTATATAAAACATGTTCTAAGTTTCTTTTGGGTGCTTTGTAGTTTTATGCTTTGGAAATAAAAAGGATGCAATATATAGATATAGAACTTTAAACTCATGGAGATGGTTAGATAGAATGTTAAAGTCAGGTGCCAAATACATATGGACTGGACATTGGGAATGTATGCTAAGCCATATAACTCTCATAATTGTGGTCTAATTACCTCTGTTGTTTTGCATTGTATTTATTATTATAAGAGAAAGAGCCATTTGATGGACTGAAAGGGGGAGCTGTTGGGGGGAAAAGATATACCTTAAACTTAAAAAAAAAAGGAAGGGGTTGGGTGGGTTGAGGTGGAAGAGAGTGGGAGGATGGGACTGGAGGGGATTGCGATTGAGATGTAACTTGAAGAAATAAAAAATAAAGTAAAAAAAAAGGATACAATAATCAGATATAGTGTCATTGTACTTATAGAGATATCAGCCCAATGACTGTATGTTTTATACATAAGGAGAGTTAAGGACAAATGGCTAGTATGGTATAGTCAGTTATAAACCTACTGAACATTGAAGTGGTATGGGACCTTGGGGGCCGATGTGTGTGTGTGTGTGTGTGTGTGTGTGTGTGTGTGTGTGTGTGAAATGCTATCGCAGAGAATGTAAAGTCTGCATTTATGGCCATATGGAACAGCATGGACGAAATTAGACTTCCACTAATAAATCAATAATTCCCTTTCCTCAGTTCTGGAGCTTGTAGCTTCAATGAGAGATGAAATAACTTGAAAGGGAA
>CAJQZJ010033958.1:1917554-1961639 GCA_907164525.1 Lophiomys imhausi
TCTGGAGCTTGTAGCTTCAATGAGAGATGAAATAACTTGAAAGGGAAAGACATCAGCCAAGGAAGAAGAAGCTCTCATGTCCAGAAGGCATTTAAGAGCTAATCTAGAGTTGGGAAGACCGGACTCAGTCTTTGATGAGTGCTGTTCTGGCAGAGAAGCAAGACAGTATCGCATCCCAGTTTTGGACTCCCCGTGTGACACTGGAATAAAATAGTTCAGGCAGACTCTCAGTCACAAGGGTCTTTTCCTGTAAAAAGCTCTGCTCAGTGTAAATACTGGGCTCAGTAGGTGATAAGTGACAAGTAAAGGGGCATCATGTGTAGAAGTCAATGCTTTGATTACTTTTTGGATTCTAGAAACAATCCCAAAGGGAGACTCAAGCATCTCTATTCTCTTTATCTGTGTGTTACAAGAGAGAGTTTGTCAGCCATATTAAAGAGTCAGTAAAAATTGCTTTTATCTGTCACTAAAAATCTGTGAATCTGAAGGCAGCTGCATCATTTTTTTCCATGTCAGACCTCACACAGACATTACATAGGAAGCCTTTTTATGCTTCCTGAAAGCATTATCTGCTCTACAGGTTATTAGTTATGTAGCCTGAATCTATTATAGGAAGGTAAAATTCAATATTCAGTATGATTCATAGGCACAGGGACCATGGGAGAATCCATAAACATGAGGGAGTTCAGCTTAGAAACATGTAGATTCTTGAGTAAAGTTTCCTGCTGACATCAGGACTTTCTATAGGCAGGGGACTCCTTCAAATATAATTATTATCACATGGGGGGTTGTAAGATTCTGACTAGTTCTTCGGAACTGGAATCCAAAGTATTTTGGATTCTGTCTTAGTTAGGGTTTTATTGCTCTGAAGAGATACCTTGACCACAGCATCCCTGTGGTTTAGTCCATTATAGTCATGGCAGGAAGCATGGCAGCATGCAGGCAGACATAGTGTTGGAGAGGTAGCTAAGAGTTCTGTATCTGGATTGGCAGACAGCAAGAAGAAAGAGCCCCTGAACCTGGCTTGAGCACTTGAAACCTCAAAGCCCACACCTAGTGATGCACTTCATCCAACAAGGTCACACCTACTTCGACAAAGCCACATGTCCTAATAGCACCACTGTCTATAAGCCTATGGAAGCCATTTTCATTCAAACCTCCACAGATGTGTTCAGAGTTCCTGGAGTCTTTTCCCTGCTTCTTAAATGGGGTGAACTCACTCTCTTAGTAAGTTCTGTGTCTAGAGGGACTGGACCAAAATGCTTTGGGCATTTTTAATCCCTCTGCGGTTGTTTTATCAGCTTCAGTTGCTCTCAGTAATGATGTCTAGTGAGTGGTGAAAATGCCAAGTTAAAATAGCTTGCTCCTGACAAATAGGCAGCAAGAACCTACCGGAAGAAACCTATGCAACTCATTGAACATGGACAAGTTGAGCTGGTGGCTACATAGAGCCTTCAACAGTACTTTTTAACATCTTTGGCACAGGAAGTTACTCTGCTCCCTACTAAAAGAAAAACGCAAACAGAAAGCCAGTCACAAACCCTTTCATTTACAGTGGTGTCCTGCCTGCAAGATACACTAGGGTACAGTGGCACAAAGCTGGTGGGAGTAACCAACCAATTTCTGATTTGACCTAAGGCCCACTCCATGAGATGGAAGGCATACGTGACACTACTTGTGTGACCAAGAACCTGTGACTAGATAGCCCAGGAACCTAAGGTAAAACCAAGTATTACTTGAGTGAAAAAAAAAAAGTAGATACAAAATGACTCCCAATGATATTGTGCTACAGTCATAGATCAGTGCCTTGTTCAGCCATAGTCAGAGATGCTTCTTCCTGAAGCAGATAGGAACAAATACAAAATCCCACAGCCAGACATTACACAGAGAGTGAGAGACATTGGAACACTCGTGGAAAGAAGGTGGAAAGAGTGAATGAGCCATAAGTGATACAGGAGACCAAGAAAATAGGCCCTCTAAGCCAACACGAGCAAAAATCTTACTAACTTACAGAGACTGAAACAGCATGAACAAAGCCTGCATGGATCTGTAGTAGGTCGTCTACATATATAAAAAATGGTTTCCATTTTAGTGTTTCAGTGAGACTCCTGAGTGTGTTAATGAATGGGTCTTTGATTCTCATGCCTTCTCTTGGGATCTTTTGATTCTGTTGGTTTGTCTTTTCCAACTTTAATATGATAGGTTTTTTTTTAATCATTATATTTTATTTCGTTCTATCTTATTGTCTCTTAGAAGCCAGCTTATTTCTAATGAGATACAGAAATAGAGTGGATCCATATGACAGGGAAAGTGAGGAGTAATTGGGAGTAGAGGGAGAGGAAATTATAATCAGGATATATTATGTGAGAAAATATATTTTCAATAAAAGGGAAAGAAAGAAAGAAAATGAAAGAAAGAAAGGAAGGAAGGAAGAAAGGAAGGAAGGAAGAAAGGAAAGAAGGAAGCAAAAGGAAGAAAAGGGAAAGTTAACCTGACCTGGGTGGAGATTTCAATGTTCTCATCTCAGTGTCAACATAACTATGTCTATGAATTTATGCTAATGGTATAAAGCAATAGGTTTCATTTATATATTCATATTTGCATATAAAGTACTAAGATCATGTTCATCTCCTCTATTGTTATTGTTTATCTCCCCACTTCCCTTCTTACATCCCTAATGGCCTCCCTCTTACTTCCATGCCTTTATGCACCCCTACATTATACATATCGGAGAAGACACATGACTCTTGTCATTCTGGGGGTGGGTTATTTCACTAAACATGGGGATTTCCAGTTCTATCCATTTTTCTGAAAATGAAAGGATTTCATTCTTCTTTATAACTGAGTTACATTCTATTGTATAGTCATAGTTATATTCTTTTTTTTTCTTTCCTCCTCCTTCTTCCCCTTCTTTCTCCTTCTTTGACAGGGTATCTCTATGTACCTCTGGCTATCTTAGAACTCTCTATGTAAGCCAGACTGGAACTTGCAGAGATGCACATACCTTTCCCATTCAACCACTGATGGGCATCTATGTTGATTCCATAATTTGCCTATAGTGGATAGGTATATATAGTGATATCATCACAGTAAGCTGGATCAGGTGGCGACCCTATTTTTAATTTTTGATGAATATCCATACAGATCTCTTAGTGTCTCTAGTAATCCACATTGCCATCAGAAGGAATTAGGCCTCCTTCTCCCATTGAATACTTTTGTATATCTGTTTGTTTGATGTTTTAGAAATAGGCTGTCACTAGGTGACCTAGAACTTACTATGTAGCCAAGGCTAACTTTGAACTAGTAGCAATCCTCCTGCCTCATCCTCTCATAGGACTGAACTACTATGCCCAATTCCCTCCTGCTCATTCTTATTAGCATTTCTTGTTGCCTTTTTTCTTGATTCTAGCATGCTGACTCTGATGGCTTGGAATCTCACTGTGGTTTTTATTTCTAGTTCCCTGATGATGCTGGGCATTTTAATATATTTGTTAGACCTTTGTACATATTCATTTGAAAAATGTGTTCAGTTTTGCTGCCCATAATTATCTGGGTTATTTGATCTCTTGGTGCTGACATTTAATTTTTTACATAATTTTATTAGTTAGTGTTACTATTGCTGTGATGAAACACCATGACTTGGGGAGGAAAGGGTTTACTTTTCTCACAGTTCCATATAATAGTTCATCATCAAAAGCAGTGACCGCAGGAACTCAAGCAGTAAATGAACCTGGAGAGTCAGAAGCTGGTGCAGAGGCTGCTGAGGGTGCTATTTACTGGCTTGCTCCCCATGGCTTGTTCAGTCTGTGTAGAAATAAATAATTAAATTATTACCAGTATTTTATTATTATTTCCAGTATTTATATTGTCATTAACTGGTCAGCAGTGCTAATTCTTACCCTGCCATTATAAATGATCACACTGATACCTAGTGAATTTTAATAAGCCTTAGCCTGGATTGTGTTATCTTAGTTCATCTAAGATAACTTATAATTCTATTCTGAAATAAAACCTCATATACATATGTCTTCCGGGCTGTTATTCTCCATGCTGTGCCAATGTTCCAGGCCACATGCAATGATGATTCTTTTATCTAACCCATGGGGTGACACCTCCTTCCTCATTCTGGATTCTTCCCATGGCTTCTCCTTCCATCATCCTCTGTGCTCCACATAGCCCACCAACCTTTCCCCCATCTACTTATTAGAGACAATGGTTAGTAAGCATGGTAACACAGCACCACATGGTGTAAGTGCTTATGACCTCGCACAGCAGCAGGCCTTTGGCAGCAGATTAACTAATATTTAGAATACATAACAGATCACTGTATCAAAACTTTTTTCTATTTTTTTCATTAATTTACTTTTTGTTTGTTTTATATCCCAATCAAAAGCCCACTCCCTCTTCTCTTCCCAGTCCTACTGTCTTACCCCTATACTCCTTCCCTGTACCAACCTACTCTGGAACATCAAATTGCATCAGGACTGAATGCTTTCTCTTTCACTGAGGCAGAACAGGGCAACCTTGCTAGGGAAATGAGATCCAGAGGTAGGCAACAGAGTCCAAGTCAGAGACTGCCCCTGTTTCAATTGTGGGTCTCTGTATCTGTTTCCGTTATCTGCTGCGTGAAGCCTCTCAGATGACAGTTTTGCTAGGCTCCTGTCTGCAAGGATAGCAGAGTATCATGAATAGTATCCGTGTTTGGGTCTCTCCCATGAGGTGAGTCTGAAGGTGGACCAGTCATTGGTTGTCCATTCCTTCAATCTCTGTTCCATCTTTTATCTCTGAATATCTTGCAGGCAGGACAAATTTTGGATCACAGTTTTGTGGGTGGGTTGTTGTCCCTTCTCTGTCATTTCAGTCTCAGTGCTAGGAGTCTCACCTAGGGACACTCCCATATCCCCTATTCCAGATCTTGAGCTTGTCCTAGAGATGCCCCAATACCAATTTCTGTTCGTTCTCAGCTCTCTGTCACCTTCCCATCCTTGCTTTCCCCATACCTGATTCCTACCCCCTCTCTGTTCCCTTCTCCACTCTGTCTCTCACCCATATCCCCCTCTCCATCCACTTCCTATATCTATTTTATTTCCCCTACGTAGTGGGATTCAAGCATCCTTACTCGAGTCCTCCTTGTTACTTAGTTTCTTTGGGTTTGTGAATTGTAGGATGGTTATCCTACTACATGGCTAATATCCGCTTTCTAGTGAGTATATACCATATGTGTCTTTCTGGGTCTGAGTTAGCTCATTCAGGATGATCTTTCTAGTTCCATCCATTTGCCTGTAAATTTTCCAATTTCCTTGTTTTTAATAGCTGAGGACCACCAGCTCAGGGATATCACCACTCACAGTAGGCTGGGCTTTCCCTCATCAGTCACTAATTAAGAAAATGTCTCACAGCTGGATCGTATGCAGATATTTTCTCAATTGAGGCTCTTTCTCTAATGACACTAGCTTGTGTCCAGTTGACATAAAACCAGCCAGGACAACACAATTCTAGAAGTTAATCCACTGGTGGGTATAATATCTAGCAAGGATTTTTTTTCCCATTCTGTGGGTTGTTTCTTTGTTGTATTGATTGTGTCTTTTGTTGTGAAGAAGCTTTTTGATTTTGAATCAATCCTGTTTGTTGAGAAAAGAGGGGTTTCTAGTTTAAAAATTTCCCTTTTTTACTAACGAGATAACCCAGAGGAAAACACAGCAGAGTGTGGTAAACCCAGGATTGAGCAAGGATTCTTATCTTTAACAGCTGGGCTCTTAAAAAAAAAATCACTTAATACTTTCAGTCTGCCTCAAGTATAAAACAGAGGCATTTGCAAGTAACTTGAGCATTTCATAATACTCACATAAATGTTAGTATGTCAACAACTGGCAAATAAGAATCACATGGCAGTGATTTAAAAATTGGATTTTAAAGAAATTTTAGGGGAGTATTTCTAAAAATTCATAGCTGAGATTCAATAAAATGGACACCAGAAGGAAAGAATAAAGGGTTGTTTCTATGACTGTTGTGTAACATCACAGTTCTTAGGAGTGATAAATCAAATGGAATCTTAAAATATTCAGTCAAATAGTGATTAAAGTCTAAACTAAAATAGTACTCCTCAGTTATACTGAGAAAATATATGATCACTGTATGGGCTTGAGTCCTCTTGATAGCAGGCCTGCTGAGTCTTTCCATTGTAAACAAACATTTTTACAAGGGGACTTAAACCTCTAGTAGAAACAGGATTATTAGAAGATACACAGTGGAAAAATAAGTTGACTAAAAGCCTTGCTGGCTAATTTGAAGAGCCATGACTACTACAAAAAAATCAACCTACCAAAAAGCCCTGTGTGATCATATGAATGACTATGTCTAGTGGAAATACCACCTTTCCTTCTGTTCCAGTATTCTGGTTTAAGCAAATTGAATGAAAAGAATAAACAAAGTGTAGTTAAAAGATTAATGTAAGTCTGGTGTGAGAACATAGGTCTGTAATCCCAGTTCTTAGGACAAAGAGGCAGAAGGATCAGAAGTTCAGGGCAATCCTCACCAACATATCGAGTTTGAGGTCAGCCTATCTCAAAAAGCAGAAACAATCAAAACCATATAGAAAACACAAAGAGAAATACTGTTATTTATTATTTTTCTCTTTTCTGAACCTAAATGGAGTCCTTTATCTTGAAAAAGATTTGTTGCATTTTATTTATTCAGTTTTTGTTGGGGGATGTAGAATGCACGTGGCTAGGCACACATGGAGATGAGCAGACAACTTCTGAGGATTCTCTCTCTTCCCACATGTCATTCTTGAGGACACAACTCAGATTCTTGGGTTTGGTGACAAGTGCTTTGCCTGCTGACAGCCTCCAAATAGGCGTCTCTATCCTTGCCTTGTAGAGTGAAGAATCTCTGACACTTGATACCTGATGTGTTCATCCTTATCAAAAAACGTGCCTTGTGTCTATTTCAAATTATGATAGAATTTTGTTGTGATGATTAAAAATTGTAGTTTCTTTATTATTCAGTATACAGAACTGCACCTTACACTACATTTTCTCCTTTCTTAGGTCCATGGGGCCTTTAAAATTTCCTAGGTAAACTGAGTGTGTTCATTGTGCGTTCATTCCTTGATCGGTTGTTACTCTTTTCCTTTGCTTTATGTGTATAATTCTGAGTTGTAGAAAGTTGATTCACTAGGGAGTGAAACAGAGTGAAGGATGGAGAAAATGAGCGGGGTATACAAAGGAGTTAAGAAGATGATTTTGAGCTCCTGTGAGTGTCTTCGGCAGTTGGCAGATGTTTAAATACGATTCTCTGTGCCTAGGCAGAGCCCTCTCCCATCTCACTGCTGAACACTCCTCTCGTGCATGTGGTATGGATGAATGCACCATCTCTGGCTGGTCACTTACGGGGCCACTAGACCTGAACAATCTCTTTGGATTTTCATCAGCCTCCCTGGCGCCTCTTTTAATAAACCCTGTTCAGTTGGCTGCTGCTTAGCCAGCTTGCTCTAGCACTTGGCTCTGCCGTCAGTGGCCAGGCATTGACTTCCAAATAGGCTCCACTTAGCTGCTTGAGTGAACCCACTCCTTTTTGGATTTTTCAGGCATATTGAGCTGGTCATTTACAAGTCCCTCAATTATCCTGCATGTTCATAATATCGTTTTTTGATTTGACAGTTTGAAACTCTGATGGAAGATTAAGGTAGTATTAAAAACCTACTTCAAGAACAATTCTCAAATGTGCATCTTAAATAATTTATTTTTTTGAATTAAGCTAATACTTGACAAATCAGTATGTCACCTCCTGTGATAATATTTCTTAGGTAGACTAGCATCTTATTTTGAAATGCCCAAGCAGCATCTATCACACCCACCCTAGTAATTTTCCTTTTTATCCTTATCCTTATTTGATCACTTAATGTTCTGAAACTGTGCGTGATTTTGGAGCTACCAAAATTCAGCAGACATGATCAATACATGGTGACTTATAACTAGTGCGTGAAAAAAGTCAGTATAAAAAAAGTAAATGTGGGTCCTGTTGGTAGTTAAATTGATCTTAGGCCTTCTCAGAACCTCTGTTGGAAGGACAAAGAGAATGTTAGTTCTGTGTCCTTGCCCGGGGCACACTTGGCAAGGTCTGGTCTGGGGTCAGAGCAGGGCCTGGGCCTCTAAGGAGTTAAAGTTTTCTTTCCTGGGAACCCAGCTTTCTCCCAAGAAGGACTTTGATGATCAGTTCCAAGTTTCTCAGTTATCCTATGTTCTCTTTGCCAACTTTGTTTGACTTAGCTCTTCTGACCTTTGTCCTGCAAATAGTGTATAAGATGCTATACATTGTAATAAACTTGCTTGTCTACATTACCAGCTATCTTCTTCTTTATTTCTCATTCCCAGTATTTCAACTCAACACCTATCAGTTAAAGCCAGGGTGCTATGGAAATATTAGGTAAGGTATTTATAACTCTGGTCTATAGAATTAGGTGAGGCTTTTCTTTCAACAGGAAGATTCATATAAACTGGGATATGAAAGCCAATAGAAGTTGACAATGTTGAAGACTTTGCTTAGGGGAAAATATTGGGCTTAGTGGGAGATATTTGTACAGATAAAAATTAAGTAAGATTACGATGTAATCTAGATACTAAAAGGATTCTACTTTGGGTAAAATATTCACTAGGTGTGTTGAGGGTGGAGGTTTTAATGAGATTAGAAAGGAGATTTTGAACCAAATCATAAAAGTCTTATAGAAACAAAAACAAAAACATATCTATATTCACTCTCAGAGGCACTATTATCTTTAGAATGATTAGAATTACAAGTTTTTTTTTTAAATTCAGAATTTCTTAAGTGTATCTATCACCTACCTTTTCAAGCATCCATTCATTTGACAATCATATATATAGGAAGTACAGAGCCAGCAGATTCCAAAAAGCTAAGAAATGACAGACAACTTGCTGCCTGGATAGTCCCCAATTTCTCTCAATACACTGGAACATCTATCTTCAGTCTTTGGCCCAGTATGTCTATATCCCATTTTTTTTCAAGTCTTTTACCACCTATATAGGAGAGAAAGAAGGATAAAGAAAAGAAAAAGTGAGAAATCCCTTGGTCTAACCTCCAAAACCTATTTAACAACACCATCTAACAACTTGTAACCAATCCCCCTAAATAACAACAAACATCTATAACCAATCAAATGACCAAAGAGTGGGGGTCACCCACCCCACCTTCTTGGAATGGGACGTCGTTCTCTTAAAATTACTTCCTGCTGATTTGGATGTAGGAAACCTGTTTGGGGCCCAAATAAGAATGGAAAAATGGTTAAGCATGCTAATAGTAACATTTGATGTCCTGTCCTTTTGTGCTCAGCTATTTAAATGTCCTAAGAAGTTTGTAGTCAGAGGCTGAACTTCAGGGATTTATGGAAGACCTGGCTGGAACATTCTGTGGGGCTGACCCATCTTATTTAGCCATTTTGAGTTGTTGTTGTTGTAGATTTTTCAGGAAGCAGCTATTGAGACAGTCTGTGAGGCTGGATCATCTGGGCTACTTGTCTTCTTTGGTGTCTTGTCTCTTTTCTTCAGAAGTTTCAGTAGTCCAGTTGTCCCTGGACTCCTTAGATGGTTGCTTTTAATCTCCTGGAAAGATAAGAACAGAGGCCTGTCCCAATTCCAACTCTGGGGCACTACATTTATTTATTTAGGCAGGTAAGATCTTTCCTAGAGCAAATTGCCTTTTTTTTTTTTTTTAGCAATATAAAAGGCATTATCTTTCAATTGAGATAAAAAAATTTCATTTGATATTTTGAAACTAAACATACCTTCAAATGTATATATTTTGAGATCACAAAGGACAATTCACTTTGAATTTCAGCAAGCCTTTTGAGAGCAGCTTTTAAACTTAAATCATTGCAAATCCTATGTGCCTGTCTCTGCCTTCCAAGTATTGGGATAAAAGATGTGTGCCTCCCAATTGTTGGTATTCAAGTTATGCACCACCACCCCTGGATCTAAGTTTTTCTCTGTTTGGAGCTTGCTCTGTGTCAGGCTGGCCTTGAACTCAGAGATCTGTATGTTTCTGTCTCCGGTGTGTTGGGATTAATGGTGTATGTCTCTCAAGTGATGGGCCTAAAGGTGTGAACTATTACCACCCTGTTTATTGTAACTCTAAAATTAAAAAAACAACTAACTCTATAGTGATCCTCCTGTCTCTGCTGGAGTTAAAGGCATGGGATAACACTGCCCTTCTCAAATATATTATCTTAGCTCCAAATTACTTCAACTCTAAGAGGTTTAGAAAACTAGGTTGAACTGCATGCAGTAACCCTTAATTTACTTACAACATTTTAAAACTCTTAACTGCCTTTTTAATACCAAACAACAAAAATATCCTTTACATATAGGAAAAAAACTTATAAGCTTATATCCAAGAATGTGTGAGCTATGTGGAAACTTGCAGTCGAACATTTTAAACTGAAATTAAGACCATTTTCCCTTAAAATAAATATTGTTAAAAAACACTTTGTACATCAGTAGTTTTGTTTTAGTTTGTTTCTCACATCACAAGGCCTTCTTGACAATCTTTTCTTTTTCTGAACATAGTCTTTAGAATTTTCCTTATTGCTCCTCATACTTCTAAAACCCATAGACTTTATTTATTCTTCCCACTTTCCTCCCTTTCCCATTATCTCCTCCTTTTTATTTATTACTTATGGATAACATTACTTATAAAATTCTATAAATCCTGCCTTTTTATTACTAAGTACTTTGTGCTGCTCTCTCCTAATTTTATCAGGGATTCAAGACACACAGGTGTCTTCTGGTGCAAGTTAGGATTTGGATTACTGCCAAGGCACTGTGCTTGTTGATGTGGTTGGCTGTCCTCTAAAACAGCAATAGTGAGTACAGCATGAATGAAGAACAGTCACTAGGAAGAGACAGGTAAAGGAAACAAAGGAAAAATAGAAAAAACACAAAAAGTATTTATATGTGGAAGATATGTCAATTCCAACACATGGATCAGACACAATGAAGAAACACTAAAGATATAAGATAACAAACCACCATGATACCTCCTTATTCTTGCAGGTCCTTAATGCCATAAGTCAAAGATAATGAGACAGTGGAAATTTCAGGAAATGGCTTCAGAGTCTTATTCTTACAAGGGAATAGTAACCTCATGGGCGATCCAAATAAACAGATAAGAGAAGCAAGAGAATCAGTTTAGGAACTACATAAGAAAGTTATCAAAGCAGGTAAAATGGTTAGACATTTGAAGATGAAATAAAATATATGGTATGAAAATTCATTAAGGATATCAAGACTCTGAAATTGAAACAGATAGATATTCTAGAAATGAAAATATCAAGGAGTTGAATTAAAAATACTTTAAAATATATCATCAATAGATAAGATCAAGAAGAAGAAGAAGAATGAATTCCAGTGGTGGAAGACATAATTGAAACAATAATACATCCAGGCATACACAAAAATATAATGACTATGATCAAAACTTTAAAAAATTCTGGAATATAGTAGAGAGACTAGAGGTAGGACTCGATAGGATAGAAGGATTAGGTAAAGTCCAAAATCACAAACAGTCCATTCAATGAAATTGCAGTATATAATTTACCAATCTCCCAAAGGGACTTCTAATCACATAATACATTTATTATCTATGAAAATAAGCTTTTAAAAGCATATCCCAGTAAAGATGACAAGACCAAATCAAAGAAACAATATTAAAATCTGTAAGACAAATCTGTAAATGTGAACACATCAGAATAATAGCACATTTCTCCTCAGCATTCTTTTTTCTTTTTTTCATTTCAAGGCAGGAATTTTCTATGTACTCATGGCTGTACCTGGCTCTATCTGCAGACCATGGTGGCCTTGAACTCACAGAGATCTGCCTGCCTCTGATCCCAAATGTTGGGATTAAAGATATGCACCATCACTGCTCAGCCTCCAGAAAAGCACAGGTTGGTATGTCTCAAGCCCTGAAACTAAGAGTGCAATACACTTTAGAGTTATGTGGAAAATGGCTATCTTTCAAATTTGATGGAGAAATAGTGCTACATGAACAAAATCAATTCTTATCAATCAAGCAAACCATACAGAAAACACAAAAAGGAGTGCTAAGCACAGAGGAAGAAGAAAGGCAATCCTTTTCATGGTAGAATAGGGGAAACTGCATTTCATCAGAGAAACAGAAAAAGAAAGATATGTAGGATGGGATCAATTATGCTTAATGTAATAAATCACCAAACACAATTAATAGTAAAGGAAGAAAAGCACAAATATTAATTCAACAAATCAGACAAACAACCTCAAAACCATAGCAAACTACAAACTACTCTCAGTCATAATCTTAAATATGAATGGCCTCAATTTGCCATTTCAAAATCGAGCCTGGCTGGCTGCTTTCAAAAACAAATCCGACTCTTTGTTTCTAAGAAAGACACCTCACTGACAAAGATTTTCACACCTGAGAGTTCAAATCTAGAAGTTAACCTATTGAGTAAACAGAAATGGTAATCAAGCTGGTGTAGCTATTCTCATATCTGATATCTGATAAGGTAGACTGAAAGTCAAAACTTACCAGAAAAGATAAAGAAGGGATTGCATATTCATGAAGGGAATTATTCATCAAGAATATATAACTATTAGCCAAATATGCATACCAAAATTTGAGATTTCTGATTTCATAAAACAAGTGCAAATAAGTATAAAAGTCCATAGATTATGATGCGATGATAATAGGTGGCTTTAATATATTACCTTCATCTTTAAGTAAGTCTCCCAAACCAAAAATCAATAACTCTAAGTAGATGATGAACATTGAAGAATCTCCATTTAGAGATGTCTGCATTAGTGGCAAGCTTGTCACTGGGCAAGAGAAAGCCCTTGCTTCAACTGTAGACAGAATGTTCTCTGAAAAGGACAAACTTGGAAGCAGGTAAATGGACAGCCTAACTTTACCAAGACAGAGTAGGCAAGTCCTTCATAATTCCTGCTTTACCTTTATTGTCTGTCAGACATACTGGGCCAAAAAGCTAAAGATAGATGCTCCAATGTATTGAGAGAAATTGAGGACTGTCCAGGCAGCCAGTTGTCTGTCATTTGTTTGTTTTGGAAACTACTGGCTTTGCAGTTTCAGTTTATTCAGATATATTTATCCTTCTCAGATCTCTGATGTGGATGAAGACTAGATAGTTACAGTCTCACAGTTAAGCTTTAAGTTGTTTAGGAATTAAAAGGATGTTCTAGGTCTAAGAAGATGTTTTTAAGTTGTTACTGCAAGATAGGATGGACATTGAGTTAGATACAGAACTTTAAACTCAGTGAGATAGATGGATAATAGAATATTAATATCACTTGCCAAATATGTATGGACTGGATATTGGGAATGTATGTTATACCTTATAATTGTAGTAATTTTGATCTATTTGTTTTTATTATTTATTTTTTGTATTTATTGTTATAAGAAAAAAGCCTTTTATTGGACTAAAAGGGGAGCTGTTGTGGGAAGAAAGATACACCATAAAAAAAAAAAAAAGCAGATAGGAAGGTGAGGGGGTAGAGGATAGGAGGGTGGGACCAGGAGGGAGAAGAGGAAGGAGACTATGATTTTGATGTAACTTGAAGAAATAAATAAATAAACGTTGAAAAAAAAAAAACCCCAGCAGATATGACATCATAGACTAACTGGATTTAAAGGGCGTCTACAAAATATTCCACCCAATAGATATGGGGTATACTTTCCTCTATTCAGTTCAATGAACTTTCTATTAAAATCAATAACATTTACCGTAGAAAAGACAATCTTATAAAAAGAATGGTACTAGGAAAGCCTGATTTCTACATGTAGAAGAATAAAATTAGATTTGCGTTCTTCATTCAGAACAAAAATCAATTAAAATGCATGAAAGACCTTAATATAAGACCCTGTCTCTGTCTGTCCTTCCCTCCTCCACCCCATCTTCATGTTTTATCAAAATAGGTGTGAGTCTTTAAATTTCCTCAGAATAGAATGTGATCAGATTTAGTGAACTATAAAGCTCACTTGCATTCAATCACTATTTTTCAAATTTCCTAAAGTCAGCTAAGTCTTCATAAACATTTATTAATGAATTCAAAAAATCAAACAAATAACCTCTATATATTTTAAGGTCACATTATTTCAAGAGTAGAAAAATTGCTTTGTGATTACAAACACAAAGGGATCTAATTTCATATTCTGTAACAAAATTAGTATGAGATGGGTTGTTACACCCCAATGCTAAAGGAATTGCAGACTTTTTGCTTTTCTTAATGTTTAATTGTACAAACCTTCTGAATTATCCATAGTTACTATTCTTCTGATTTAACAATACAAGCAGTGGTAAGTCATGTGCAAATAGCACAGGGAGTCTGAATAAATTACTGCACTGGAATTGTAATAAGCTGAAATCATTTCCTCCATTATAAGATTTAAAAAGAGAATTTCACAGATCTCATTCATTAATCATTGTACTGTCTTAGCCTGTTGTCTGCTGTTACATATACTGTTTGAGATTTGTTATATTGCAAAGGGAAAGAGTTTATTTCACTTACTCTTTTAAGAAAGTTTATTTTGGATCCAAGATGGTGCCGATCATAAAGCATTGTATCTGAGTAGTAGGTGAATGAGATTAGTCACTGTGGAGTGAATGTGAGGTCCCGTAGCTGACTGTGAAGCACAGACAGTGTCTAAATTTCCTCAGCGAACACTGAGACTGGTCACCACCCGAAACAGCTCACACAATTCCCAGGAACACCATCCTGAGATCAGCCAGCTTGGTCACCCATCTGGAGGGGAGCTCAGGCTAGAGTAGATGTAGCCCAGGAGCAGATCCAGCCACAGATCAGCAGCCTCACCTGTCTGTCTGAAATCCAGCACGCAGATCTGTACACCCAACAGGGGAAAACAGCTGGACCACAAGAGCAAAGGAAAGTAAGATTTTCTTTTCGGAGTTCCCAACATGGCAGCATAGTGTGCACTATAGCTGAGAGGCAAAGACCTAACCCAGTCACAGCCAAACAATTAGGAGCCAAGACTGACTGAAAACAGAGCCTGCGACTGTGTGTGCTCCACAAATATTGGGGCAGGTCACTCACCTTAGCATCCAAGCTTTTGAGGCAAACAGCAAAAGGCACATTGAGGCTGCCACCCCACTTGCGTGGAGCTCCCTGCCTGTACAGTCTAACTGCTGAACAAGAATGACTGTGTCAGGGAGGGGACAACACAGGCCCAACCACACCTCTACCTGCCTTTCTGAGGAGACCTGCCAGCTCTCAGGACCTCAGAGGACAGCCCCCTCCCCACTCCAACCCCTGTATATTGGTCCAATTGGGTCACAACCAGTTGAGGAGAGCGGCAGTCACTCTCCAAGAGCCAGTCTATTACAGGAACCTACCCACCATCTGTAAGTGGACACCAGGATCTCAGGATCACCTAACCCCCAGAACAGGGAGTTTTCCTGAGCACCAAGGTCAACTGACAAAAGAAGCAAACAGACAACACCAGGGTCAATCAGATGACAAAAGATCAGAGTAAGAACATGGTAAACAAAACCAAACCAAAACCAAAGCAATATGATGTCTCCAGAACCTAGCTATAATGCTACAGACAACTCTGGACACCCTAACACGATTGAAACAAAGGAAAATGACTTTAATCCTATGCTTATATTAATAATAGAAGGACTAAGGGAGGAAATTAAATATCTCAGAGAGCAACAACAAAACACTGCAAAAGAGGTGATGGAAATGAATAAAGCGCTTAAAGGAATGGAAGACCTGAAGAGGGAAGTTGAAGAAATGAAGAAAATCCAATCCAAGACATCCATAGAACTGAAAAACCTTAAGAAATAATAGGAACTGCAAACACTAGCATCACCAACAGATTATAAGAGATGGAAGAAAGAATTTAAGGCACAGAGGATAAAACTGAAGAAATTGATACATCTGTCAAAGAAAATGTCAAATCTAAAAAAGTCCTGGCACAAACCTTCAGGAAATCAAGGACACTATGATAAGACAAAATCTCAGAATAATAGAAATAGAAGAAAGAGAAGATTCCCAGCTCCATGGACCAGAAAATATCTTCAGCAAAATCATTGAAGAGAATTTCCAAAATCTAAAAAAAGAGATGCCTATAACTGTACGAGAAACTTATAGAACTCCAAATAGATTTGACCAGAGAAGAAAATCTTCCTGCCATTTAATAATCAAAACACTAAATGTACAGAACAAAGAAAGAATATTAAAGGCTGCTAGGGAAAATAGTCAAGTAACATACAATGGCAAACCTATCAGAATCACACCTGACTTTTCCTAAGAGACACTAAAAGCCAGAAGGGCCTGGACAGACATCTTGAAAACCCTAAAAAACCACAAATGCCAGGCCAGACTACTATTCCCAGCAAAATTGTCAATCAACATAGATGGAGAAAACAAGATATTCCATGACAAAGCTAAATTAAAACAATATCTATGCACAAATCCAGCTCTACAGAAGATGTTAGAAGGAAAACTCCAACCCAAAGAGGTTAACTACACACAAGAAAGCACAGGAAGCAAATAATGTGCCTGCAGCAAAACCAAAAGAAGAGAAGCTCACTCACACACTATTTCTCCCAACATCAAGATGGCAGGAAGTAACAATCACTAGTAATTAATATCTCTCAACATCAATGGATCCACTTCTCCAATAAAAAGAGAAGGCTAGCGGAATGGATCTGAAAACAGAATCCCACATTCTGCTTCTTACAAGAAACACACCTCAGCAAAAAAGATAAGCATTATCTCCAAGTAAAGGGCTGGAAAAAGATATACCAAGCAAATGGACCCAAGAAACATGTTGGAGAGGCCATTCCAGTATGCAGAAAATTGGACTTTCAACCACCATTAATCAAAAGAGATGGGGAAGGAAACTACATACTCATCAAAGGAAAAAAATCCAGCAAGATGAAATCTCAATACTGAACATCTATGCCCCAAATGTAAGACCATCCACATTTGTTAAAGAAATACTACTGAAGCTCCAATCCCACATTGAACCTCACACATTAGTAGTAGGAGACTTCAACACACCACTCTCACCACTGGACAGATCAATGATGCAGAAACCAAACAGAGAAATAATGAACCTCACAGATGTCATGAATCAAATGGACCTACTTGATATCTACAGAACATTTCACCCCAAAACAAAAGAATACACTTTTTTCTCGACACCTCATGGAACCTTCTCCAAAATCGACCATAAAGTAGGTTACAAAGCAAGCCTAAACAGATATAGGAAAACTGAAATTATCCCTTGTAACTTATCAGACCATCATGGAATAAAGCTAGACTTCAACAATAACAAAAACAACAGAGAGCCTGCAAAAACATGGAAACTGAACAACTCTCTCCTCAGTAAACTATGGGTCAGGGAAGAAATAAAAAAAGAAATTAAAGTCTTCTTAGAACTCAATGAAAATGAAGGCACAACATACCCAATCTTATGGGACACATTGAAAGCAGTGCTGAGAGGAAAGTTTATAGCACTAAGTGCCTTCAAAAAGAAACTGGAGAGTTCCTATACTAGCCACCTAAAAGCACACCTGAAAGAGCTAGAACAAAAAGAAGCAAACACACCCAAGAGGAGCAGATGAGAGGAAATTATCAAACTCAGGGCTGAAATCATCAACTTAGAAACAAAAAGAACAATACAAAGAATCAACAAAACCAAAGGTTGGTTCTTTAGGAAAATCAAAAAAATAGACAAGTCCTTAGCTAAACTAACTAAAAGGCAAAGGGAAATTACCCAAATCAACAAAATCAGAAATGAAAAGGGGGAAAAACAACAGACATTGAGGAAATACAAAGAATCATTAGGTCCTACTTCAAAAACTTGTACTCCACAAAATTTGAAAATCTAAATGAAATGGACAATTTTCTTGATAGATTCCACCTACCAAGGTTAAATCAAGAACAGGTAAACAAATTAAATAGTCCTAAAACCCTTTAGGAAATTGAATAAGTCATTAGAAGTCTTACAACCAAAAAAAAAAGCTCAGGGCCAGATGGTTTCAGCACAGAATTCTACCAGACATTCAAAGAAGATCTAACACCAATATTCTTCAAACTCTTCCACAACATAGAAACAGAAGGAATACTGCCAAACACATTCTATGAGGTCATAGTCACCCTGATACATAAACAGCACAAAGACCCAACAGAGAAAGAAAATTTCAGACCAATTTCCCTTATGAACATGGATGCAAAAATACTTAATAAAATTCTTGCAAACCGGATCCAAGATCACATTAAAAGTATCATATACCATGATCAAGTAGGTTTCATCCCAGGGATGGAGGGGTGGTTCAACATTAGAAAATCCATCAGTGTAATCCACCACATAAACAAGCTGAAAGAAAAGAATCACATAATCATCTCACTGGATGCTGAAAAAGCTTTTGACAAAATACTACACCCCTTCATGTTAAAAGTCTTGGAGAGATCAGGTATACAATGACTAGTCTTAAACATAATAAAGACAATTTACAACAAGCCAATAGCCAGCATCAAACTAAATGGAGAGAAACTTAAAGCATTTCCTCTAAAATCAGGGACAAGGCAAGGCTGACCAAAGTCTCTGTATCTCTCCAACATATACTTGAAGTTTTAGCTAGAACAATAAGACAACTGAAGGAGATCAAGGGGATACAAATTGGAAAGGAAGAAGTCAAAGTATCCCTATTTGCAGATGATATGATAGCATACATAGGTGACCCCAAAAATTCCACCAGAGAACTCCTACAGCAAGGGGGCTGGATACACAAACAATTCAAAAAAACCAGTAGCCCTTCTTTACACAAAAGATAAATGGGCTGAGAAAGAAATAATGGAATCAACACCCTTCACAATAGCCACAAATAATGTAAAATACCTGGGGGTTACTCTAACCAAGCAAGTGAAAGACTTGTATGACAAGAACTTCAAGTCCCTGAAGAAAGAAATTGATGAAAATATAAAAGATGGAACGATCTCCCTTGCTCATTGATGGGTAGTATCAACATAAAAAAATGGCCATCTTACCAAAAGCAATATACAGATTTAATGCAATTCCTATCCAAATACCCACTCAATTCTTTACAGATCTGGAAAAAAATAATTCTCAACTTCATAGGGAATAACAAAAAACCCAAAATAGCTAAATCAATCATGTACAATAACAGAACATCTGAAGGTATCAAGATCCCAGATTTCAAGCTGTATTACAGGGCAATAGTAATAAAAACAGCATGGTACTGGTATAGAAGCAGACCAGTTGACCAATGGAATCGAATCGAAGACCCAGAAATAACCCCCATACCTAAGGTCACTTAATTTTCTTTCTTTTTTTTTTTTTTTGGTTTTTCGAGATAGGGTTTCTCTGTTTAACAGCTCTGGCTGTCCTGGACTCGCTTTGTAGACCAGGCTGGCCTCGAACTTGCAAAGATCCGCCTGCCTCTGCCTCCCAAGTGCTGGGATTAAAGGCGTGCGCCACCACCGCCCGGCTTTAATTTTCAACAAAGAAACTCAAACCATAAAATGGAAAAAGGAAAGCATCTTCAGTAAATGGTCTAACTAGATGTCAACATGTAGAAGAATGCAAATAGATCCATACTTACCATCCTATAGAAAACTTAAGTCTAAGTGGATCAAAGACCTCAACATAAATCCGGACACACTAACATTAATAGAAGAAAAAGTGGGGAAAAGCCTGGAACTCATTGGCACCTGTAGCACCTTCCTGAACAGAACACTAATAGCTCAGGAGCTAAAACAAACAATAAATGGGACCTTATGAAATTGAAAAGCTTCTGTAAGGCAGAGGACACTGTCCTAAAACAAAACAGCAGCCTACAGACTGGGAAAGGATCTTCACCAACCCAACATCCGATAGAGGGCTAATATCCAAGATATATAAAGAACTGAAGAAATTAAACACCAAAAAATCAAATAACTCCATCAAAAATGGCGTACAGAGCTAAACCGAGAATTCACAGAAGAGACACTTGAAGAAATAATGTTCAACATCTTTGGTCATCAGGGAAATGCAACTTAAAACAACTCTGAGATTCTATCTCACAACCGTCAGAATGGCTAAGATCAAAAACTCAAATGATAGCACATGCTGGCAAGGATGTGGAAAAAGAGGAACACTTCTCCATTGCTGGTGCGAGTGAAAACTTGTACAACCACTTTGGAAATCAATCTGGATATACCTTAGAAAATTGAGAATAGTTCTACCTCAAGACCCAGCCATACCCCTCTTGGGACTATATCTAAAAGATTCAAAACGAAACCACAAGGACATTGTCTCAACAATGTTCATAGCAGCTTTATTTGTATTAGCCAGAAAGTGGAAACAACCCAGATGTCTTTCAACTGAAGAATGGGTAAAAAAGCTGTGGTATATTTATACAATAGAATACTATATAGCTCTCAGAAATGACGAAACCATGCAATTCGAAACCAAATGGATGGAGTTAGAAAAGCTCATCCTAAGTGTGCTGACTCAATCCCAGAATGATAAACATGGTATGTAATCTCTTATAAATGGATATTAACCATACACCACAGTATAACCAACCTATACCCCACACACCCAAATCTATAGGAACCAAGCATATCTATCCTAGGAAAAATTTCACACAGCAGTAGGTCATGAAATCTGCTGCAGGTTAGTGGAACACCTTACCCTAGATGGTGTGCCATATCAAGCCCCAGTACAAGTGGAAGCTCTTGGCCCTCACAAGGCTGCAGAACTGAGGGAGTATGATATGTGAGGGCCCACCTCATCTGAGGAGAAGGAGACTACTAAGTAGAGGAACAATGAGGGAGGGAGGGAGGGAAAAAGGGACGGAGGGAGGTGCCAGGAGGGGAGGAGGGAAGAAACTATGTTCTACAAGTAACTTGAGAAAACCAAATAATACCTTTTTTTAAGAAAAGAGTTAATAAGCTTAAAAGGTCGACAGCCTAGCTCTGCCAAGACAGGGTAGGTAAGTCCTTCATAATTCCTGCTCTAAAACCAATGTCTGTCAGAGAAATGGGGCCAAATGGCTGAAGATTGATGCTGTAATGTATGGAGAGAAAATGGGAACTGTCCAGGCAGCCACTGGTATGTTATTTTTTAGTTTTGGAAGCTGCAGGCCCTGCACTTCCTATATAATCAGATATATTTATCCCTCTCAGGTCTCTGAGGTGGTTGAAGAATAGACAGCTTGAGTCTAATAGTTAAATTTTGAGTTGTTTAGGAATCAAGAGGGCGTTCTAGATCTAAGAAGATGGTTATAATAGTGATGCAAGTTAGTATGAAAGCTAAGTCAGTTATAGAACTTTAAACTCATGGAGATGGTTAGAAGGTAGAAGGTTAAAGTCAGGGGCCAAATATGTATGAACTGGACATTGGGAAGGTATACTGGGCCATTTAACTCTCATAAATGTGGCATATTTAATTCTGCTGTTTTGTATAGAATTTACTGTTATAAGAGAAAGAACCATTTGTTGGATTGAAAAGGGAAGCTTTTGGGGGGGGAAGAGGTTGGAAGGGTGGGACAGGAAGGGGGAATAGGGAAGGGTTTGTGACTGAGATGTAAGTTGAAGAAAAAAAAATAAAGTACTTATATAAAAAAAAATAAAATCCACCATGACACAGTCTCATAGAAACAATGAGATTCTCAGAA
Source organism: Lophiomys imhausi (assembly GCA_907164525.1). NCBI lineage: Eukaryota > Metazoa > Chordata > Mammalia > Rodentia > Muridae > Lophiomys > Lophiomys imhausi. The sequence continues at coordinate 1,939,273 of CAJQZJ010033958.1, forward strand.
ACTTAATTACTTTTTCTCCTAGCTGTTAGAATGTTCTACTTTGGAAAAAAATGTCAATTTTATTTTTATAATTCAATTTTGTATTTTATAGGTACATAATGTTATTTTATATTATAATTTTAACTAGTATGTACTTTGGAGCTCAATTATAAAACTTACAAAATCCATTTATATTAAAAGCTATAACAGAGAATAATTTCCACAAAAAAATAAATAAAAGCTACTCACAAAAGGCATGCTGAAATTCAAAGTGAATTGTCCTTTGCGATCTCCAAATATATACACTTAAAAGTTTGTTTAGTTCCAAAATATCAAAATAATTTCTTTTTTAATCTTAATTGAAAGATAATACTTTTTATAATGGTCAAAAAGCTGAATTTGCTCCAGGTAAAATATTACCTACCCCCCCCCCCCCAAAAAAAAAAAAAGTAGTGTCCCAGAGTTAGGATTAGGGCAGGGCTCTGTTCTTTTCTTTCCAGGAGATTTAAAGCATCCACCTTAGGAATCCAGGGACAGCTGGATAACTGAAACCTCAGAAGAAAACCAAAGAAGACAAATAGCCCAAATGATCCAGCCTTGCAGACTTCCTCAATAGCTGTTTCCTCAAAATCTACAACCACAACCTCTCAAAATTACTAAGATTGTTCAGCTCCACAAACTGTTCCAGCCAGAACTTCAGTAAAGCCTTGAAGTTCAGCTTCTGTCTACAAAGTTCTTAGGACATTTAAATAGCTGAGCACAAAAGGACTGAACATCAAATGAGTCAATTAACATGCTTAACCATTTTTCCAATCTTATTTGAGCCGCAAACACTTTACTACATCCCAAGTCAGCAGGAAGTTATTTTAAGAGAGCAATGTCCCATCTCCAGAAGGTGGGGTGGGTGTTTTCCCCCTTTGGTCATTTGATGGACTATAGATACTTGTTGTTATTTAGGGGGAGAGATTACAAGCTGTTAAATGGTTTTGTTAAATAGGTTTTGGAAGGTTAGACCCAGGGGCTTCTCTCTTTTTCTTTTCTATATCCTTCCTTCTCTCCTATGTAGGGGGGAACAGACTTTGTATATTGATACAAACTTAAGATTATATTTGGCTAAATTGGTATTGATCTTTGTATATTGATGCAAAATTAAGATTATATTGGGCTACGTCAGTATTGATCTTTGTATATTGATACAAAATTAATATTATATTTGGCCACATTGGTATCAGTCTTTGTATATTGATACAAAATTAAGGTTAACTCTTTTTAGGGTATTGTATCTCGGTAACACTTAAAAATGAAATGTGAAGTTTTGGCCTTTTGTTAGCAACTGTCATAAACTGTTTAGGATAATTAAGAAATGCAAACTAATAGTCATTCAAGCATGTCATTTTGTTAGGTACTAGTACAGTCTATTATAGTTGTTTCCTAAGTTAATCAGAAATCAAGTTGCTAAGAGAGAAGCAAGATTTGCTTATCCAAATATAAGAGATAGATAGGTGGTTTTCAAACACCTCAAGAGATCTGCAGAATATGGCATTCAAAGATGTTTCCTTAACAAGATTTATTTTTTATGTCGAGACATGTCAGCTCCTGACAGCACCCCCTATTCTACTCCAAGTAGAAGATGAGCATCGAAGAATCTCTAATTGGAGATGGTTGAATTAGTGGCAAGCTTATCTCTTGGCAAGAAAAAGCCCTTGCTTCAACTGTAGACAGAATGCTGTCCAAAAAAGACAAAACTTGGAAGCAGGTAAGTCAACAGCCTAGCTCTGCCAAGACAGGGTAGGCAAGTCCTTCATAATTCCTGCTTTATAATCAATGTCTGTTAGAGAAATGGGGCCAAATGGCTGAAGATTGAAGCTGTAATGTATGGAGAGAAATTGGGAACTGTCCGGGCAGCCACTGGTATGTCATTTCTTAGTTTTGGAAGCTGCAGGCCCTGCATTTCCTGTGTAATCAGATATATTTAACCCTCTCAGGTCTCTGATGTGGTTGAAGACTGGATAGCTAGAGTCTCATAATTAAATTTTGAATTGTTTAGGAATTAAGAGGGTGTTCTGTATCTAAGAAGGTATTTTTAAAATCGTGATGCAAGTTAGGATGGAAGCTGAGTTGGATATAGAACTTTAAACTCATGGAGATGGTTAGATAGTAGAATGTTAAAGTCAGGTGCCAAGTACATATGGACTGGACACTGGAAATGTATGCTAAGCCCTATAACTCTCATAAGTGTGGCCTAATATATTTCTGTTGTTTTGCATTGTATTTGTTGTTATAAGAGAAAGAGCCATTTGTTGAAATGGAAGGGGGAGCTGTTGGGGGGGAAATATACCTTAAACTTAAAAAAAAGGAAGGGGGTAGTGGGTTGAGGGGGAAGAAGGTGGGAGGGTAGGACTGGAGGGGGGAGTACGGAGGGGATTGCAATTGCGATGTAACTTGAAGAAATAAAAAATAAATAAATAAAAAAGAAATTTATTTTACTTATTCTTTTAAGGAGCAGAAGTCCAAAGTTAAGTGGTCATTTTTGGCAAGGATCTTATGTGGGACAGTTTAAGGACAAATGGTCACAGGGGGAGAGGAACAAGGATAGTAGAGCAGACCTATTGTAAAACAATGCATTCTTAAGAACTTGTCTCTTTCTTGAAGACCACTGGCACCCCTACACACCATTTAAGGCCTTCATCCCCTAACATCAGAATAACAATTGCATGCTAAACATAGTTTTCAAGGAGCAAAAAGAATATTCAAACCACAGTAGGCACTCACAATTATCTGACCAGGTGGCAAGCACTCAGACATGGAGAAAACAAGATATAGCTCCTCTCATTGAAGTGGACATGAAAATTCATGTAGTATTTGGTGATGGAACAGTCATGGTGAGTGAACTGTTTTGCTCTAAGTCTAAGGGTTTGTCCACAGAAGATCTGGTTTCATAGAAATTCTCCTGACCCTAATTTTAGCATTGAGTTAAAATCAGGGGTTATATCAGAAAAGTTAATGGGAACTTCAGTTATGACAAAGAAACACTAAGAATGTCATCTTTGAAAATTCAAAAGCCGTGGAAGTAAAACTCAGATGAATGAGGCTTCTCTTTCTTTTTCGTCTCTTACAAGTTCCTATTCCTACTTCTTGTTCTTGGATTTCCATGTGCTTGATAATATTTTTGAGACTTTGCACCTAGTAGAGAGATTTTCTCCTATCTGTGGACATAACTGTGGCAGAACAATACATCTGTTTGTCATTGAGAACTGACTTGGAATCTTTCACTTCCTGTAATCCACAGCCCACATTGGACTCCTCTAGAATTTCATGGAGGCGAAAGGCTACCAAAGGAAGAACACTACAGAATTCAGTTGGGAGCCATTCAAATCTCCTCATTCTTAAATCCACCTCCAATGAGACCCAGACAGCAAGGGTATGACATAAGTCTTGCTTGTTTGCCAAAGCAGAGAGAAAATGATGTGGAAGAAGTTTTATTTGGAAAGAGAGAGCTTGAAGAATCAATTTCTGACTTTGTGAAATAGAATTCTGAGACAAAGATTTGTTGGCATGTAACTTGATGTAGGCATGCCCAACTCTATTCAGATAATGGACAATTACTAAAGAAAATAAAAGTAATCCTTGGAATTTTGAAAGGGACAGTGAAACTTCAATTACTATTCTACTATCATTTATATTTTAAGTAAATGCTGGGAGTAAGGGGTTGGGCTAGGAAATAATTACATGTGTCATACATTGAAACTGGTCTATAGATTTATATGGGATAATTGAAGACTTAAGAAGTTTATAAATTCAGAAAGTCTGATAATTATTTTTATTTATAACAGTGAAGACTTGGGTTAGTTGAATCTCTTATTAGGGGGAACAGATTCCCAGTATGAGCAATCTGTTGTGCCAGAAGTTGCTATTGCTGATTAAGATCAAAGTGTTCCTTAATATTTCCCAGGATCCTTGGCACTTAGCTTGACCATGTGGCCATTTTGAAAATGGTCTGTGAAATCGAGTTTTATGGTAATTTCTAAGGAGGTGGTTAAGTATCTGATGTGTCTATCTGAATTCTACAACTCCCTCATTTCTGAGGCTGGATAGAAAGGCATATAGATGATGCAGAGTCAGTATACAGATCCTTGAATCACCACCCGGGGAAAGTTGTCAAAGAGAGCATCCTGCTCTGTATCAGAGCCTCAGAGAATAGAATGTTCCAGGGAAGAGACTTCTATACGTGGAAATGACATGCTCAAGGTATATGTTTTTCAAATTAAAATGGGATTATAATTTTTACATTATAATGATACAAAATCCTATCATATTCATTTAGTGAATTCCTTCTTGAAATTTATAAATTTGGAAAAACATATACTATTGAAAGTAAAACTGAACAACAGCAAAATCTAAACTTCAATGATTTGTGGTTACTTATGGCAGCAAATGGTAATATGGGACCACTTAGCACTTGGTTCCTTTCTTGCACACACCTTTAAGGTCTTCAGCAGATAATGTCTTCTTCTCATAGGTTAAAGGGAAAGACATTCCCATTGGTTCCTCCTTGTCCACTTTCTTTGCTCTGACTAGTTGAGTGGTGGGCCAGGGACTTGATAGTGAAGCTCTCTAAATGTTTACTTGTATTTTGAGATATGGTACAATTTTAGCTTTGAATAGAAATGGACAGTTGAAGGAAGGGGAGAATGTGACAAAGGACTATAAAGTGGTTAATAAGATTAGGTAATTTTACTTGTCTAGACAAAATTTCAAAATACTTAATGCAGTTAATTAGAGTCCTGGAAATGAAAGAAAAATGAAGTGGTCCCAGAGTGCTGTTGTGGGCAGGTTTAGACTGTGAAATATTCCTTAAGGGTATAACTCATGACATTATAATGCAACAATATCCGACCCTTATTCTTAAATTGTTGCATGTGTGAAATCTTTTTGTGCTACTAAAGATCTTTGTGCCTTTGGCAGATTTGACAAACTAAGACAATAGAGTGAGAGACTAGAGTAAGCTAGAAAAGCATGAAAAACCATGGCAAGGTTGCTACAGCTATTAAGGAAGCCCTGAGAGCCTGAAAGCCCTAGTGAAAAGCAAAAGGAGTATTATCTCGCAGTCCTCAAAATTATGCCAGGAGGGCACCCAATACTACCTGTGACTATATCCAAAAATGAAAATGTGAAGAACACCAAAAGGGAGAAACACATCCTTTTATGCCAGACTTACTTTGGAACCTTGGGTTTGATGTTACAGGTTTCTTTCCTGAGATGTTTTATTCTATTAATGCTGCGAGTTTCAGAGGATTCTTAGTCATGATATTTATGTTAAAATTTTAACATAATTTAAAAATTTTTTCAGCTTGCTAGGCAATATACACATTTATGCTACTATGTTTTGAATTCAGAAGTACATTTCTTATTTGCTCTGACATTCAGGTGTTGACCCAAGTTGTTCCATGTATAGACACAATTGGCAGAGTGTCCAGGTGATGTGGAGGGATAGTGAAAAGCTCTTATCAGCTCTCTTCAGTTGCACAGATAATCTATGATTATTATAATACAGGAGCTTTTGCACCAGGTCAGCATGATAACCCCTGTGTTAGGTGATGAGGCAATTTGCACTTTGCTTTGAACAGTCACTCACCAATAGTTAGATAAAAAGTGGTAAAATAAACCTCAGTTCCCAGAAAAGTCTGCATATGCTTCAATTGACCTTGTGGTTAGATTGATCCTGGGACCTCAGGAACTTGGGGACACCACTATTGGAAACTCTGAGAATGTCACCCACGCAGACTTGTCCTTTCTGGAGTTGCAGCCACCCGCCCACAATCCCCATCTGGCTGAGACTTTGGTCAGTGTGGGAGAAGAGAGATGAATCTGTCCAGCTGAGTCACGATCCAGGGCTAACAGGGGACTAAAGCCATTTGTAGCCACTTTATCTGTGATTTGGTCTATGACACAGTGACTGAGGGAGGTGGAATCCCAGTTACTCTTTAGTTCTGAAGCTTTGGAATGGAAAGAAGGGTTTCTCATGGTTATAGAAGAATCAGGCACCAACAAGTAGGGGGTGTGACTATTTTCACTTCACCTCTACTCTCCACCAGAAATGTTCTCTGGCCAAACCAAATGTCAGGATTCCCAGAAGACCCAGCCTATCCAAAGCCAAGAACATGTCCCACCTTCCTGTCGCCACTTACCGTCCCCAAAGGCCTATCTAGTGAATCTGGTCAGGAAGCTTAAAAATAGTTGAGTATGTGGTGAAAAGCTGTGTGGATTTCATTTGTAAAAATATCCTGAGCAGAGAAAGAAAACTTTCAGAGCTTTATATTTCCACTGTCCCAGATTACAGCTCCTCCTTTGTGCTGCCATAAGCATTCTGGGTACCTTGTAAGTGATGGAGTGGCTGAGCTGAATGGAAAGGGCAGGGGCCACTCAAAGCTTGCAAATGGACTGCACAGTGAAAAAAAGATACACACCAGTCTGCAGACCAAAGGCAAGGTGAGCAGTGCCTCAGGCATGAGAATAGCATGTCCTCACATGTTTGCACAACCTACACTCAGAAGGAAGTATGGCACTAAGCTTCAGTGTTTTTACACGAAGGGCTCTTGCAAATCACAAAAACAGGGTAAGACATAGATCAGACCTTGGTTGTCTATCATCCAGAATGGCCCTGCTAAGGCATAATAAAGTCCAGTATTAGCTATAGTCTCATGTGATGCTTCATGCCTTTATAATGTTTCTATGTCTAGGATAGGTATTTCTAAGTCAAGATCCTTGCTAACTCTACCTCCCATGCAATATATTTAGTCATTAAAATGGGCTGGAGAGATGGCTTAGAGGCTGAAATCTTTGCTGCAGGAAAAACTGGTGAACTGAATTCAGATCCCAGCATACCAGTATGCATGTGTAATCCCAGTGCTGGGGAGTTAGAGACAGTAAGATTCCTGGACTGTGCTAGCCCCCTCACTTAGCCAAATCTTGTCTTAAAACACGCACATGCACACGCAAACACACACACACACACACACACACACACACACACACACACACACACACACCCACACACATGTGCAAACCTTCAGCCTAGAATCCTGTTTTCTCAGAGAAAACACACTTTCTCATTTCCCTACTGTGGTCATTTTTAAGCAACCATTCTGCCATCACTGAACACATGGTAGAGTACGTCTTAAGATTTGCCTTTTAGCTGTCTTTTTTTTTTTTTTTTAGAATGCTATTTTATTTTTTTTAAATAATTTATTTTTTATTTCTTCAAGTTACATCTCAATCACAATCCCCTCCTTACTCCCCCCTCCAGTCCCACCCTTCCACCCTCCTCCCCCTCAACCCCCCATCCTCGTCCCTTCTTTTTTTTTTTAGTTTAAGGTATTTCTTTTTTCCCCCCAACAGCTCTCCCTTTCAGTCCAAAAAATTGGTTCTTTTTCTTGTAACTATAAATACAATATACAAAACAACAGAAATAGTTTTTATAGATTCGTGCAGGATCTGGCAGGACTAACTACTGCACAAAAGACTAATGAACGAACTAAAGAAGTCAATGTTTATGCTACAGAAGAGAAAAAGCCAGAATTGCCAGGGTTCTGACTGGTTGGGTCCCTGTAGAGTTGATTTTGTGAAATTCTCTGGGCATCTTCACTGTTACCATGACATTACTGATACTGTCATCCAGGGAGAACCACTAGTAATAGGTATGACAGATCGATGGCCTGGAGATCAAGCTCTGGATTCAAATCCTAGGTCCCTAATTAGTTGTCACATGTCCTGAACCTGTAACTTCTCTGTGCCTCAGTTACCCATCCTTATATGAATGGTTTAGGAATTACACCTAACTCACGGGGTATGGTAAGTTAATACCACAGAAGACATTTTCTGATCAGTGCTAACCACTGTGTATTAGGTACTTCCCCTTGAATACTATTGTAATACTAACTCAGTTGGCTAGCATTCTTGTTTTACTTACAAAATAGCTTGGGCTTACAGGCACATATTTTTCTAGTGGGGGTTTTGAATTTCCATCTTTTTGGTGTAAAATTTGATGTGTATTTCCTCTTGTGGTAGTAAAAAGCCCGACTACAAGTTTTCTTCTCTGGCTACTGAAAGCAGTGCTTTCTTGACATTTTCTGGGGTGAAGGGGCATTCCAGATGACAAGCTTAAAGATCTGGGATTCCCTGAGCTCTTGTCAGGTTTTTGTGTCAGAACTGTGCTGAAGGTTCTTCATGGGGCCTGGGTACAGCTTGGATATAAAAACCAAAGCTTGGAAGGTAGAGTGAAAACAGTTAAAGCCAAGTCTGGTTTATTAGTAAGTACTCTGGAGAAAGTTCCAAAGCTGAAAGGCCTATTCTAAGTGCAAAGTGATATTAAGTATTGGTTTGAAAACAGATCTTGCCTGCAGGGTAAGAGGTGCCCAAATTTATGTATGTGCTTGTGTGTCATCTGGCAGCAATGGTGAGAGTGCCAACACTTTCAGTTTGGAGAGCAAATGGACAGAGAGTGAAGTCGGGGTGTCTGAGCCTCGACCCTGAAGAATGGATACTTGATCTGGCAAAATGAGTCACCCTTAGTCTTGTTAGTGTCCTGTTCAGAAGGAAAGGTCTTGCTGGGCCACCCATAGTGCCTGAGTGTGTAAAATATCTGTACCCTGAGTAGACTCAGGCAAAGTGGGGGAATGTGGTTAGTGCGTCACCGAAGGGTAAGGCAGGGCCGTAAATGGGAGAAAAATGAACCCTGAGCTCGGAGACGGAAACGATATACAACCTGTCAGGAAGTAAAGTTCACTGCAGCTCTGGAAAGTGGCTTTCAGAAGGGAGTGATGGATGACGTGAGGGTCTGGCACCTTGCAGCACAGCATGTCTGGTGCTTGGTGTGGCGTGACATGTTCTCCAGAAGGTCCCCTTCCCCTCCGCAAACCTCACATCTGAGCCTCTCCAGGTGCATGCTACTTTATACTCATGGCATACTCCTGGGCTTCCTCTCAGCCAATGGAGGTTGAGTAGAGAAGAACCTGCAGTCAGAAGAACATCTAAGTCAGCACAGGTGCCTTCACCGGGGAGCTCAGGGAGCCATGCATTTCTCTACATTTGTCATTCATCACTGATCTGGGAAATGAGGAACAGGTTGAAAATGTACCCCATGTTTTATTTTTAGGTGCCTAATTTCCATAATCTGCAAAACTAGTGAGACCTTCCATTTTGTTAACTCAGCAAAGGAGGCCTCTTCTTTGTTCTTGAACATCCTTTGAGTTGATTCATTTAATTGCTGGGTACTTAATAGGCAAGTCTTTCTGTTCTAAGGAACTCTGAGGGTTTAGGTGTTTATTGAAGTATTTGAAGCATCCTTTTGGACAAAAAGATGCACATGTATTTTTTTTTTTTGTATGAGAGATCTATTTCTTTTGTAGAATTTTGCTTTGAGTGCATTTAATTTCCTAGAAAAAATTTAGGGGAAATAGAAAAACCACTTTTACAAATGTGAACAACACCGACCTATGGTTTCAGAATAGCAGGCTTTAGTAACAATAATTTCAGTTATACCTCTGAAGCAGCTAAATGTTTATATGATTTAGTTATTTGCATAATCTCACTGGTCATCAAAAATTCTCTGTGGAGTAAGGGGATAGCTCAGGGAGTAAAGCATGTTGACATCAGTTTCATTTCCAGAGCTCATGTGAAAACAACAACACAGCTCGACCTGGTGGCAGGCACTCAGGAAACTGGTACTGGGGAGGCCGAGCCAGGCAGGTCTGTGAGGCTTGCTGGCCAGCAAGCTTATCTTACTAGAGAAGTTCCTAGCCAGAGAGAACCTACTCAAAAGGAAAGGAAGGAAGGAAGGAGGGAGGGAGGGAGGGAGGGAGAGAGAGAGGGAGGAAAGGAAGGAAGGATGGAAGGAAAGAAAGAAAGAAAGAAAGAAAGAAAGAAAGAAAGAAAGAAAGAAAAAGATCCATTGGTACCAAAGGAATGATGGTACTTGAAGTTGTCCAGTTATCTCCATGGGTGAATACACAAGTATTAACACATACCCACTCACAAGTGCACACACACAGACACTTAAATTTGTACACTAGACTTTGTCTTATTTTCTTATTTTAAAAATACATTTATTGGTATTTTCAACTATAAAGTGAGTACAGAGTACCATTTAAAAAATTTTAACTTTTATCCTTCTGAGGAAGAAAGAACCAGAAGCAGTTCTGATTATTTTTGAAGCAATGTTTGGGGGGAAATGTTTTGCTCCCTTTCAAAGTATAGAGAAGGAGAAATCTACCACCACATCTACATCCACTGGGACTCAATCTTCTGGGAAGGAGACTCATGACCCTGTGCTGGGCTGGAAATGGTCTGGAATGTCTGTGGACTCAGAGGAGTGCCCGAGGCTGGAGAGAGAGACTGTAAATCACCTGCAGGCAGATGCCAAGAGAGAAATGAATTCTGACAAGGCACAGCTAGGGTGGATTGCCCTTAGCTCTGGATGGGGCTGAGCAAACTTAACTTGTGAGTCTTTGTTCCTGGAAACTCAAGGACGTTGTGACTCAAGCTCAGTACTGGGAGCCATAGCCTGTGCTTGGAACTAGGATCAGTAGAAGCCCACAGTCATTCCCCTTACTCGACGGCAATAACAAGAAAACTTTCTGGAAAGATATTGCTTAAGAAGAAGCTTTGTGGGCCACATGGACTCCGTCAAGTGACTCAACTCTGCTACTGTGAGATGCTGATATACTACAGAATTGGTGTGACTGTTCCCAAATGCTCTGCTTAAAAGATTAGTTAACTGGTTGGATGGCTTGCTGAAACATGACTTAAGATAGTCTCAGGAACAGAGTTACCATGTTAAAATGTACACACATTTCCAGACTTTTCTATATATTATCATTAACCTGTAGAACTATTGCATTAAATCTGAAAATACATCTTTCATTCCATGGTCCTTAATGTTATGTGTTTCTATTCATAAAAAAACAAAACAAAACAAAATAAAGCAAAACCCAAAAACCAAATCAAACAAAACAAAACAAAACAAAAAACAAAAAACAAAAACAAAAAACCAACCAATCAACCAAACATACAAAAAAACCAAGGAGAGAGGCAAGGATGGAGAGTTGCACTATAATTTTCCATATGGGAAATATGAGAACAATGTTATTTTTCCTACCAAAGTTCAAAAAATGAGAAATTGACAAAATTGTTGTTAGTACCTAGAACTTTTGAATTCAAATTACATTAATATAATTGGGTGACTATTCCCTGAGACATGAAATTCAGCTGTGAGTGTGTGTGTGTTTCTGTATGTGTTTGTATGTGTGTGTATGTTGCTGTGTGTGTTTATGTTTGTATGTGTGTGTTTGTGCTTGTGTGTCTTTGTGTGTGTGTGCTTATGTGTTTGTGACCCAGTAGTAGAGAGACTGCTGATCACAAGGTTATGCTAATAATAATTTCTGGCTTCTTCCAAATTCAATGGGTGGGTAGTTGGTTAAGCTACCTCACTGGACTATGGCTTGGGATTCTCATTAATAACTGTCTCTACCTAAAGTTAATTCTCTAGGATGTTACGTGAGTTGTGTTGGCTAGGCAATCTATGCAAAATTCTGTCTTGAATTTGGGAGTCCATTTCATTTACCCCATTCTGCCTCATAAGAAAATGAGGCTTTTCACTAAATCTTTTAGAATACATAATGATGGTGGGGGGGGATATTGGCTCAACATTCATGATTCTATTATGTTTCTAGTTTTAGCTGTGACTAACTACAGGAACATGATATCACCTAATAGTGTGTGCTCATAGGACACACACAGATCTGATTTGAATCCTATAGTTGTCCTACTCATTGGTCATTTGAGGCCTTAGATGTATTCTGTCTAGTAATCTTCTATAACATAAACAAGTACAGTGATATTCTCTACACATTATGTTTATAAAGCATATATCATTACACATTTTTGTCTAATTAAAAGAGGCATGTCCTATGTCTAATCCCAGAACATTGGTCATAAGCTTGTGATCTCAGTTGCAAATACTCCATTAACAGAGAAGTAAGAAGACCTAGTTTGCAGTGACTATTTTAAATGGTCAAGGATTGAGTCTCTCAATAAAATTCCGTAGAAAACAACCTGCTTAGAGGAACTGGGCTTACCAACCCAGTTCATAAAAACACTGTTTGATTCAATGAACATGTTTCAGTACTTGCTATTACAAGACCTATATTTTTTTTTCTTGAAGTGAAAACATTAACAATGGTTTAATTGTAGTGCTGTGGAGTCTTTGAAGATAAAGATCCAGGTAACTAATGTGATATATTTTTAAATATTTAAAATGTAATGTTCAATGGGGGAAAATAATAGATATGTCATAGAGGTAAGAGAAAAATATTCTTAACTTGGATAGCTGGAATTAGGAAACACTTCTTTTATGGGTCATATAGACTTGAGGTTTTCTAGAATGAAGGTATAGGGTATATTTGAGTGCAGGGGAATGAAATAGACAGCAGATAAAATGGAACATTTTTTTTTTTTTTTTGATCACCGGAGATGTAAGGGGATTTTGGAGAATAGCAACAGGAGAGGTCAGTTGTAAAGTATGATCAAAAACATTTTTTGAAAGCTAGTGAAGGCTATATGCAAGACAGTGATATGATCGGGTTCTTACTTCCAGCAATTTATCAGAACAGTAGTGGCAGCTGAACTATGGAAAGGACAATGAGAAAGAGAAAGGGAATGTATGCAAACTACATTAACTGGAAAAGTTATGGTGAAGTTGGACAAAGGCGATACATAGTGACAATCATGTCTCAGAGTCTGACCTGAGGACTGGGTGGCTGACAGAGTGATTATTTGATCTAGGAATAAAGGAAGAGGTGGAAAATGTAGATTAGATGTTTAGAAAGAGCAGAGACTCCAACCAGGGAGTTCTGAATTGGTAGTCTGGTTTTCTGGGTTCTGATAACCCTTGCTAAATCCAACTCATTCTTCCTCTTCATGTTTAATGCCCCCACTTCTATCATGGAGATGATGGTCCCAAAGGAACCACACAAATGTATCATGGTCTCAGAACTGCATACTATGATTCAAAAGACCAATGTGAAGCCCAAGAATCTATGTTTTCGAACGTTTTTAAGGAGAGCCAACAAGTTTGGAGACCCATAGACCACAGAAGTAAGATTCCTGAGGATCTTGAGTCTAAAACATCTCTGAATGTACTCTCCAAAAACTCTATCCTTTGTGTTGGTTCCTCAGATGTGACCTGGCAAGCATTATGTCCTCCGTAGTGGCTAACATATGTGCTATTATCCATAGTGTAACTCCAGTGTCCTTTGCCCCCCTCTTCACTCACCACCCAGGCTTGGCTAACAGAAGAAACCAAGATTACTGCACTTTACAAAGCTGTCTCTGGAGGTGGCTCTCTTCTGTACCTCTTACACCCCCCAAGAACACATAGTTAACCTTTCTCCAGGCTATCCTATAGTAAATCTGTAACAATCCATGGGGATGGAGGTTGCTTTTTATTTCAAGTTGATAGTCAATGTATGAATAAAAAGTGCCATTCATAAGCTCAAAATTTTAGTAGGCAGGAGCAATTCAAGACCTGAGCTTGCTTGCTTGTTTTCTCTATCTCAGTTCCTTCCTTCCTTCCTTCCTTCCTTCCTTCCTTCCTTCCTTCCTACCTTCCTTCCTTCCTTTCTTCCCTGCCTCCCCCTCTCTCTCCCTCCCTCCTTCCTTCCTTCACCCAAGCTCTATTGGGAGGTCATGTTACCTATTCTGTCTCTTGGTGTTTCCACAGATCCCACTTCCTGATTCAGATGAGCTCATCAGACACTGCATGTAGACACACGCAGAGAAATCATCCAATACATCTGCAAAACACATCAGTGCTTGGCCGTCAACACTGAGGCTTTAGGTGTGACTTCTTAAAACTTGCAAGCAGCATTAATTGCACCAAGACCTCCAGGCCTGACCAAGAAGGGTATCGTCTTACACCACACATGAGGACATTTGGCTGCAGTGAGATAGTGTTGTATGGGCCTTTCCCTAGCTACAGGGCTGTGATCAGTTCTTGGCACCCAGATAGAGAAGGGATGTGGAAATCTGGTAGGGACTGCAAAGGCTTGGAATAAAAGACAAATGTGCAGAGATGAAAGGCAGCAGGCTTATTCAGGTTGGAGGCGTGTGTGATGACTTAACTATAACTCCCACTGGTTCGTATATGTCTGATGAGGATGAGGTAAACCTGATGCTGGATCCCGAGATCTACAGCAGAAACATCTTGTCTATCTTTCACTCTCTCCACTGTGTCTGGGATGAGTCTGTGAATGAGAGGTCTTTAGGGAAGCTGATTCAGCAATTGAATTCCCGCATCTCCTTACTGTGGAAAGAGATGAACGCTGAAGTCATTCAAACCTGGGTTTGAATTTTAGATAAGACAGTTAGAACCCTTGTGTAAAGTATTTCAAATTCTGTGTCATCATTTTCTTATCAATAAAATAAAGCTAGGATACTGACCACATAAGACACTTTTAAGGAATAAAAAAGAGAGTTACTTAACATTTCTAGAGGACTTCTTAGTACAGTTTTGTACATTTGTTGAATGAAAAACTAAATGAAACTTCAGAGAACATTCAGATAAACTATTGGCAATAGCAAAGTAGGGTGAATAGAAGCTGCTCTTTTCCTTGAACAGTGCTTCTGCCTTAAAGTCATGTAGAGATCTCAGATTGAAGGTACAAGGTGAGTAGGTGATTTGTTTCTACTCTTGAAGGAATCTAGCCCTAGATACAGAAGGGATGTGGAAATCTGGTAGGGACTGCAAAAGCTTGGAATAAAAGACATATATGCAGAGATGAAAGGCAGCAGGCAAATTAGTGCTGTGGTAATGCATAATCTCTCTCCCTCTCTCTTTCTATGTGTGTGTGTATACACATGATTTTATGCAAGTCTACACATGTATGATGCCCTACAACTATTCCTTGGATGGTAAATTTTAATGTCCCTGGCAACCTGGCTAGTATTTGATTTGTCTCTGCATTTCTCTTTCTCTCTCTTTATATATATATATATATATATTTAATGTATACTATGAGTTTATTCTTTTTTTTCCTGAGGCCAGCTTGAGTTGTATTGTGAAAGCCTATCTCAAAATAGATCATTTTTCTCCAATAAATGTCCTTTGCATAGACATTAAACCTGTAACAGGCTGCCCCACATCTATACAGAACATCTGGGTTTCCCTCAGAATTCAGAGCTCAGAATCTGGCTCTGTAGGATTAGGATTTGAAGAATCAGTGTTTGAAGCTCTTGAGTCATCAACTGGTTCAAATGGTAGCAAGTTTGCGTATGTCACCTCTTGGGCTAGCTGCTCCAGGGAAGGGCGGCCTAAATAGCAGATTTCGGAGTGAAATTCGAGTCATCAGAAAGCTGCGTTGAAAGACATACAGCTTTCGCAGCAAGAAGCGGAGGAGTCGCTCGTGGAAAGGGCTATTTCACCGTCGTTCAATTTCTTGGAGCTTCCGCTGCCGTCTTAGAAAGGTCTGGACCAGAGTTGTGGGCTCAGGGCCCCCTTTTATTTTCCCTTCCAAAAGACGCTGAAGTTCTGGGGGCAGGGGCCCTGTTTCACTTCCATTTTCCACCTTCTCCTTTAATTCTTGCAGATATGCCAGGTCTTGCTCCAGTGCAACCTCTGTAGTGTTGACATAGACATACATGTAGCAGGAAGGACTTGATGATATAGTATAGACTTTATGGTACTCTCCAGCAGGCAACTGCATTTTTTCTCCTTCCTGAAGAGTCTGGTGTTTCTGCTCTCCCACCAATTCCACAGTGACTTCTCCTTGCAGCAGCTGGATGCTGGTGTTGCCCAGGTCTTCACTCACAAAATTCTCTAGGTGAAGCCCAGGGAAATCTGCAATGAAGACCACCTCAGTGTGGTTATCCAGACAGCTCTTAATATCCTGGAACTTGGTCCTCCAGGGAGATAAGTCCATTAAGAGTGGCTGTACCCAAGGTGTATGCTGGAAGGGAGACCAGACAGCCTGCACGATGTCCACACGAGGGTCAAAAAGCCTCTGCTGGAAGAGGTCATTGATGGAGACCCAAATATCAAAGTAGATCTGGGGCTCAGTGACATTGTACTTGGGAAGCAGGAGGCTCAGGCAAGTGGCATATTGCTTCAGCATGTCTGAATGATCCTTCCATCGCCGGCTCTGTGTGAATACCCCAGGGTTAAGGTAGCCCAGCTCCCCAGTGAGGCCATCACGGTAGGTGATCTTTATATGCTGGTGGGAACGAGAATGCACCATCATGTCCCAGGAATAGCCATACAGCCCATTTGTCCAGTTGTTGTAACCCTGAGTGAGGAAATGCGAATAGGACAGGAAGAGCTGTTCCAGAAGGTAGAGCAGGGTGAAGACAGCGCCCAGCTGATGGCGCAACACTGGCTTTTGACCAGCGTTGGTCCGGCCCCTCTTATATACACAGGAAGCACTGGGCCGAGGAGCAGCTTTGATGAGCAACAGCTCTTGCAGCCTTTTGGGGCATCGGGCTACCAGCTTCCGAGGCCATTCAGTTGAGCAGAAGAGAGGGCTGCTAACCAGCATGACATAGGGAAACATACCTATGCTGAAGAGCTGTGAATTCATGCAGTGAAAGTAGGACACGAACAAGAGGCCAATGGATCTTATGGCATCAAAAAAGAGCAGGAAGCCAGCTGAAAGGTCAAGGAGAAGCCCGCACCAGTGCACCACCAGCAGGCTTGTCAGCTCCTCG
Organism: Lophiomys imhausi; assembly: GCA_907164525.1. Taxonomy (NCBI): domain Eukaryota; kingdom Metazoa; phylum Chordata; class Mammalia; order Rodentia; family Muridae; genus Lophiomys; species Lophiomys imhausi. Next base: position 1,956,007 of record CAJQZJ010033958.1, read on the forward strand.
GACAACACCAGCTTGAAGGGACTAAAAAGCCAGTGCTGAGACAAGTGTTCCATGGAGTAGCCCTCAACCCTGTCTGCATTCAGCTTCTTCACACCCGCAATGAAATACACAATGAAGATCTGGCCTCGCAGGACTGTGTAGTTCCAAAAGGGCACATGGACATTCTTCTTTTGGGCATTCAACAGGCCATCCACAGACCAGCAGTGGTTAGCATCCATGAAGGTCAACTGAAAGGCCAACAAACCTTACAGGTAGGAGTGGTTGTTCAACGATGTCTTGTCCAGAAGAAACACGTACCAGTATTGTAGCAGGAATAACACACAGCTTAGCCGGTAGCACAGGACCAGCATCATGCCCAGAGCCCCCAGAAACATGATGGTGTAGACAAGATACATCCAGTAAAGTGGCAGTGGGCGTAAGGCATCCAGCAAAGGGAACCGTCACACATCCAGCCCATCCAAATATTTTCGGTCTAGGGAGCTAAGGCCCCGTTCCTGGGGAATGTCCAGAAGTATCAAGAATGCAAAGAGAAAATGAAAGACAGCCAGGTTTGCGGGATCTGTTGGTCGGTTAAGCAGGGTCACGACACTCTGCCAGCTAGATAAATCTGTCCATTCAAACCCTAAAAGTTTCTCCATTCGGCTGCCCTGTCTGAGCCCTGATGTCCATGCAGGCTTGTTTTTCTGTACTTTATCTGAGGCGGGAGCGGCCCGTGCAGAGCTCCGGTGCACAGCCATGATTGCAGGAATAGATGAGCCTCTGCAAGCGGGTCCAAGCTAGTCTATGAGTTTATTCTTATATATTTTTTCTTTTTTAAAATTTCTTCAAGTTACTACTCAATCACAATCCCTTCCCTACTCCCCACTCTGGTCCCACCCTACTGCAGTCTTCTCCTTGACACCCCCAATCTGCTTCCTTTTTTTTTAACTTTAAGGTATATCTTATATATATATATTTCATACTCTGTGTTATTAAATAATATCTCTGGTTCCAGGAATGGCTTCCCTTTTGCTGAGAGGATAGTTCCATTAAAGATCTACTGGTTATGGTCAAGGTATAAGTATACTACTACACACTTAGGATTACCATGCTGTGCTGTTATGTGCATTGATGTTGTTTATTGGCATCATAGCTGGATAAGATTTTTGGTTGCTTCCCTCCTTTGGAATTTTGCATAGTGCCTTCTGGTACCATGAAAGTTAATTCTCAGAGAGGAAGCATTCTGGTCAGTCCCGGATCAAGGGCCTTTTGGCCCTGTGTCTGAAGTTCGTGGTGTGAACAGGCCTCAGTCCTACACAAAGAGCTACAGGCAACTAAGAAATGCCAAGAGTGGGGAGAAATAGTCTTCCCCAGGACAAGAGCACACCAATTGACTCTCCAAGTCCAAATGGCCAGTTCTAGAGACACATATATAGGTAACATTATACAGACTGAGCAGGTTATATTTAGGAATATATATGTATATTCTTATTTTATTCATAAAATATATCTTTGTAATAGTAACTAATGAAAGGAGAGTCCATGAATTTGAAGGAGAATAAGGATATGTATGTATATATATTATAATCTCAAAAATAAAAGCAATAAATTAAAAACTTAATTTTCTTTCTCTTTAAATCTCAGTATTATATTTTAGAGATTTACCTGTACTTAATTTATTTTTCAATTATTCTTTTGTAATAAATTGAATTAATATATCGTAATTTAATTTCCCTTACCCTGCTGAAGACATAAAATTTGTTTCCAATTTTTCTTCATTGCAGACCATGCTTGAGTGAGCATTCAGTTCTATTGGCGCACACACAGGACTTCTCTGGAGCACAATTGTAAGTCATTGGGTATGCACACTTTAAATTTCACTACCTTCAGCCAAATTGCTCTCCCATGTGATTGTGCTGATGCACACTCCCACCAGCAGGTCTGTGGCTTCAGCTTTCTCAGGTCTTTACCAACGGCTGATATTGACAGATCCCTTAATGCCTGTTAAATAATTTGGCATGGAATGTTGGTCCACTGTCGTCTTGATTTGCATTTCCATTATTCCTGCTCAGCATAATCATTTTTTCATGTGCTCTTTGGCTCTTCTTTATCGTCTAATCCAACCCTTATTCAACATTTACCTTACATTATTGCTTTCTGTACTTGTGATGGAGTCTAATCTATGCTGGTTTTCCGTATTTTAAGTACCTTTTCTAACCCTGAAATTTTTCTCTCGTTAATATATTCTATGATGTTGTACTTTGGAATGGAGAACATTTTAATGCTGCTGCAGCTTTGTCAATAGTTCCTATAAACCTCTGCTTTTTGAGAGAATAGATGTTACCTTTTTTTTTTTCTTCTCAGAAATACAGTCTCCCACCCATTTTAAAAACAAATTCTCTGAGTATTTAACACACTGTAGTGAGATTGGAGAGGTGATTATATTTTTGATATTTTGAGAAACCTCTGCAATTGTTTTCCTAACAGCTGTATGATTTCCAATGAACCACATGCAAATGTTCCCTTGCTTCTTCATTAGTACATTGTATCTTTAGTATTTTGTTATTTCATATGCACATGTGAATGCACGTGCCCATGTAGACAAACATCTGGAGGTCAGAGAACAACGCTAGGAGTTGATTCTCTCCTGCCACCTTGTGGGGTTCAGGGATCAAACTTAGGGCTTCAGGCCCTGAGCATAAGTGTCTCTACTAGATGAACTACCTCGATTTCACCATCTTTCATACTTTTGATAGCAGCCAGTAGTACTAGTATGAAATGACCTATCATTATTGCTTTTATATTTCTCTAGTGGACACCTCACCTTTGCTATTATGACTTACACCATCATTACTGCTATGTATACACTGGCATATATGTATATGTATATATATATATATATAATATATATGTACACATACACATATATGTGTTTTACTTATAGTTTTTATTGGAGTCCATAGATTAACAGTCTTATGATCTCTAAATATAAATTAATATTTTTTCCTGATCTATTTCTTGTTTATTTTTACATATTGGGGCACAATATCTGGGGACTACACAATTAATTTTCTTGGTTTAATGAAATGTTTTTCAAACCTTCCTATTAATTGGAAAAGGTCTATGTCAATTGTGTATTAATTTCCTAGATGTGCACAGGACCCTGAGTTTAGGAACAAGCATTGTTCACTAACATAAATACACATCGTCACCATTAAGTGGTTTCTGTCTCTCTCTTTCATATGCTTGTTGGTTCTAGCTGTGTTCTAAGAGAAGCAACTGTAGTTCTTAAGTGGAAAAATAAATCTAGGTATCCTTCATTTAACCTATTCACCAAATAAGTTAAGGGAACATCTTATTTTCCCCAATAATATTTATTAATGGTTGCTGATGTCTCTGAGACCACCTAGGCCAGGAGAATGTCAATGTGCAAGGGGCAGGAAGGTAGTTCAATTCAACGTAACTCAGTAACTGGTTTTCGCTCAAACCACTGGAGTCTGAATCTGAGTAGTTTATTTTAGGCATATTAAAAGACAACACAATTTGGAAAAATTGTCCTACTTAAAATTAAAATTAACTCAATCTTACAAGCACAACAAAACTTAGGATATGGCTACTTCAAAACTTTCTGTAAAGTACAAATGACGTCTTCTGTAAAGAGGTTCTATAATTAACTGAGAAAGCAGGATCAAGATAAGGGTCTGGGACATCAGTTGTGACCTGGTGACACAGAATACAAAGTTACCAGGCTGTTAACCACCTCCACTCCCAGCTTTCTGGGCAGAAAGCATTTTATACATTTCTCCCCTTGAAGAGACAAGCCTACGTTTTAATATTCCTTGTTTTCCTAGTGCTTGTATGTGAGCACAGTACTTACATACCTCCTATGAATGGTTACTAGTTAAGTTGGTGTTTTGCTGTGTGCTGAACACTGAAGGAAATGCCACATTGTGACACATTATGTTTTATGATATTTGTCATGATGATATGGGATAGGTGTTACTATTCTTAAAAATTAAAAATAAAACTTGAACTTATTGGTTTAAGACGCTTGAATACATGTGCCTTAAGGTGATTTCAATTCAGTCCCTACTGTCCATCAAATACATTCAACCACTTAGTTACTCTTTGTCCCTTGTCAAGCTGCAGATGTCTTTTTAAAATTAATTTTTCTTTTCTCATTGCATCTCGATCAAAGTCCCTTCCTTTCTCCCCTCTATGTCCCACCCTCCCTCTTCCCCATCTCTGTTCTCTACTTCTCCATTGATGAGGGGAGCCCCCACATATAGGACCCTCTCAGTTCATCTGTCACACGAGGGCTAGGAGCTTCCTGTTGTACGGGGCTTGATGTGGCAGCCCAGCTAAAGCAATTGTTCCACTAACAAGCAACAGGGTCTATGACCTGCTGTTCTGTGGAGTTTTTCACAGGATACTTATGCTTGTTTCATGCCTGTTTGGGTCTGTAGGTTGTAGGATGGTTGTCCTGGGCTATATGGTTAATATCCACTTATAAGTGAGTAAATACCATGAGTATCTAATACCAGTCCTCTAGCCATAGCAGCACAGCAGCATTGAAGCCAGCACTGCCTCCTGGTTCATGTGCTCAATGCATTACAGTTTTCTTTGCCTGATTGTCCAAGTTCTGTCCATGACCTAACATTCTGTTCAGTTTGTCTTGTTTTGTTTGTGCCTCGTTTGTTTTCTTTTTACATGCAATTAAAGAGCCATATCCCTATTGTTGGCCACCACTTTTCTGTTCTCTCCATTTCTTTATGTTCAAAATCCTTTCAGGGTAGTTTTTCTTATTACTGCATATTCAACACCTTTACTTTCACATTGAAAAAAAAAAAACCCAGAGAGATAAATAGACAAATTTTAAAAAGAGAAGGAAAATAAATAGTCCAATAGAACTGGACTTTTGTGCCCCATTCTAAGAAGCCGATTCTTGATTCTCTGGTACACATGAGGTCTTGGCTAGTAACTTTCATACTGAGAGAACAAGGGACTATGGGCTGCCTTGGATGCATCTTTATTCTGATCCTCTCTAATAGGCAATCTGCCTAATGTCAGCAAGTTGCAGTTTCTTTGGCTGGACATCTGTAAGACAGAACATAAAAGATGAGCTGCTTGTCCACTGGTGAATGTTTTTCTGTTTCTGTAACTTATTTGCTGTCAACTCTCTATTTTCCTTTGTGATATTTAATTGAAATCACAGCCTAATGAGTTCCGGCCAGTTGTTTCCTTTGGTTGAAGACTTGATGTTACTGCCAGCATGTCCAAATGGAAAGACAGCAATTTCTGGAAAAACACAAAACTTGATGACAATCAACGATCACCAGAACCTTGTTTATGTGATGCATTCACTGCTTATCCTTTAACAAATTTCGTTGCCACTAACTGATGCTTCCTTCATCAATATTGATTTTTATTTGACACTCTCAGAATATCTCTGGGAAACCAAATGCAAGCAATGAGGTTAAGGTTTTTGTTGTTGGTTAAAGTTCAGATCTGTGATCCTACCTGAATTTGCTCCTTAATGTAAAATTAAGATTGTATTGGGCTACATCGGTACTGATCTTTGTATATTGATACAAAATTAAGATTATATTTGGCCACATTGGTATTGATCTTTGTATATTGATACAAAATTAAGG
>CAJQZJ010033958.1:2061639-2077009 GCA_907164525.1 Lophiomys imhausi
TGTTCTGTTCAGGAAGTTGTCACCTGTGCCAATGAGTTCGAGGGTTTCTCCTACTTTTTCTTCTAGTATCTTTAGTGTGGCCGGCCTTATGTTAAAGTCTTTGATCCACTTGGAATTAAGTTTTGTACAAGGTGATAGGTATGGGTCTAATTTCATTCTTTTGCAAGTGGACATCCAGTTGGACCAGCACCATTTGTTGAAGATGCTGTCCTTCTTCCATTGTGCATTTTTGGCTTCTTTGTCAAAGATTAGTTGGCCATAGGTGTGTGGATCCATGTTTGGGTCTTCAATTCGATTCCATTGATCCACTGGTCTGTTTCTATACCAGTACCATGCTGTTTTTATTACTGTTGCTCTGTAGTACAGGTTGAAGTCTGGGATGGTGATACCTCCAGATGTTTTTTCATTGAAGAGGAAAGATTTAGCTATTCTGGGCTTTTTGTTGTTCCATATGAAGTTGAGACTAGCTTTTTCCAGGTCTATAAAGAATTGTGTTGGTATTTTGATAGGAATTGCATTAAATCTATATATTGCTTTTGGTAGGATAGCCATTTTTATTATGTTGATCTTACCTATCCATGAGCATGGGAGATCTTTCCATCTTCTAAAGGCCTCTTCCATTTCTTTCTTCAGGGGCTTGAAGTTCTTGTTATATAGGTCCTTTACATGCTTGGTTAGAGTTACCCCCAGGTATTTTATGTTGTTTGTGGCTATTGTGAAGGGGGTTGTTTCCCTTATTTCTTTCTCGGTATATTTGTTTGTTGTATAAAGAAGGACTTCTGATTTTTTTGAGTTAATTTTGTATCCAGCCACCTTGCTGAAGTTGTTTATCAGCTGTAAGAGTTCTTTGGTGGAGTTTTTGGGGTCGCTTATGTATACTAACATATCATCTGTGAATAGGGATAATTTGACTTCTTCATTTCCAATTTTTATCCCTTTGATCTCCTTTAGTTGTCTTATTGCTCTAGCAAGGACTTCAAGTACTATATTGAAGAGATATGGTGAAAGTGGACATCCTTGTCTTGTCCCTGAGTTTAGAGGAAATGCTTCAAGCTTCTCTCCATTTAATTTGATGTTGGCTACTGGCTTGCTGTATATTGCCTTTATTATTTCTAGGTATGGTCCTTGTATGCCCGTTCTCTCCAGAACTTTTAGCATGAAGGGGTGTTGGATTTTGTCAAATGCTTTTTCTGCATCTAGCGAGATTATCATGTGGTTTTTTTTCTTTCATCTTGTTTATGTGGTGAATTACATTGATAGACTTTCGTATATTGAACCATCCCTGCATTCCAGGGATGAAGCCTACTTGATCATGGTGTATGATACTTTTGATGTGTTCTTGAATTCGGTTTGCTAGTATTTTATTAAGTATTTTTGCATCTATGTTCATGAGGGAGATTGGTCTGAAGTTCTCTTTCTTTGTTGGGTCTTTGTGTGGTTTAGGAATCAGAATGACAGTGGCCTCATAGAATGAGTTTGGCAGTGATCTTTCTGTTTCTATGTGGTGGAAGAGTTTGAAAAGTAATGGTGTTAGTTCCTCTTTGAAGGTCCGGTAGAATTCCGTGCTAAAGCCATCTGGCCCTGGGCTTTTTTTGGTTGGGAGATTATTAATGACTGTTTCTATTTCCTTTGGTGTTATTGGGCTGTTTAAGCTGTTAATCTGATTAACTAAATCATGCTTTCTTTTCTGTGGGAGACTCCAGCCGTCTGCAGGCCAACTTACTTCTTTTGAATCAGGAACTCAGCTGCTCTGCCTCAGTCCTTAAAGCCAGGCACAGTTTCCTTTAGGCCACTGTTTGGACAGATCAAACCCCTCTAGGCAAAAGCTGAGCCACAGGGTCCAGTCCTTGGCCTTTTGGTGTCTTGCTCAGGCTTTCTTTGCTCACCGGCTTCTTTCTGCTTCAGGGAGAGAGCTGGCCATCAATGGCCAGCCCTTTTTTCAGCAGGACTCTTGGAGCTCTCTAGCATCAGGGGCCTCTTCTCTTCTGGGCTCCATGCACTGTCCTTAAATAGGAGGAACTCTGTTTCAGCTTAATTTGGGCTGCGCCCACTTAGCAGCTGAAAACAATGTCAGGCCAGATACTTTGTTTCTTCAAATCCATTAAATCTTTCCTGTTTTCCTGACTTCAACCTTGTTTTTCAGTCTATTGAGTCTTTCCTGTTTTTGCTGACTTCATGCTGATAATGCTCTTCAGGCCCCGAATTAAGAGACAGTATCAGAAACTCCTATATATTTTCTAAATCTAATTTATCTAACCCCTACAACATGTTGACAGGAATGAAGGAGGATTTCTGATAAAGCAATGTAGGCAAAGAAGTAATAAACCAATGAGCCAAATTACCAGCCAGGGGAGGGAAGAGGAAACCTGAAAAGCTGAACTGGTAGAAAAACTTAGATAAAAATTTCAACTGTTGGAGCCTTTTAAAGCTTTAGCTTGATACTTAGAAAAATACTTGGAACCCCAAGCCTGGGATAGGAAGGAAGAAAAAACAAATAGGGCCCAGTTTTTTATTATGTGCACTTACATAGTCAAATTCCATCCTCTGAGCCTTTTTTCTCCATTGTTGAGATAAAATACTACCCAGGTGCAGGCTCTTCTAGTATGGACAGTGTTGATATTCTCATCCACCTGCAGCAGCCAAGGCAACTACAGAGCTTTCCTTAGGAGCTGAAGCTGGAAGGGTATGTTCTGTCAGCTGTGATGCCTCAAGAATATCACTGTGAATGAGCAGTACCTACAAGGCACTTGCCCCAAAGAAGACAACCAATCCTAGAAATCCATGCTGAAATGATTTTTCTCCAGCAGGAGTTCTCAACTTGTGGGTCATGACCCTTTGGGGGTGGAAGAACTCTTTCACAGGGCCACGGATCACATATCCTGTATGGTAGATATTTACATTAAGATTCATAACAGTAGCAAAATTATAGTTATGAAGTAGCAACAAAGAAAACTTGTGGCTGGGAGTCACCACAACCTGAAGAATTGTATTAAAGGGTCATGGCACTGGGAAAATTGAGAACCACTGTCTAGAGTGTCTCTGGAGGTGCCCGAGGATAGAATATTCTTACCTCCAAACTTCTGCAGGGGCAGAAGGAGTCCAAGACTATATGATGCCAAGTACATAAAGATCATTCCAATTAGTTAATGGAATTTGCAGTTTGACAAGAAATTTCTGTAATAAGCATTTCCAGAGAGCAAAGTCCTTTATTTCCTCTCACACAGAATGGCCTCACGTCTGCCAAATATGGAAGGGACACTCAGCCAAAGCTTCAAAATTCTGTGGCAATGCGGTTCCAGGGAAAAGTCCACCAAAGGGTCCACAGAGATTACCAACTACATCTGCCAGGCAGACACTTAGGCAAAAGGAAGCAGACTGCCAGGGAAGAATCAGTATTGGCAAGTGAGAAAACACTGTGCCTATGGCCAATGACAGTGAATACTTCTACCTACTGATCTTTGGACACCTGACCTGGCTCAACTAAAGTGCTCCTTCAATGACAGCCACTTCCACCTGGCTTCTCTAAAGTGTTAGGGCTGCTGCTGGCAATGACAATAGGCTTTTAATCACCATCAGCAAACACCACAGGAAAGGCTACAGTTCTGGCTCTGAATGGCTCCCTTACACTGTGCAGTTTTGGGCAACTTGTTTCGTTGGGCTATATACATTTTGCACTATTAAAAGATAGAAGTTGAGTTGGCAGTAATGCTTTGGGAATATTGAGGAATCAGATTTTCTTTAAGTGGCTGTAGATTTCCTCTAAGCACATTGTGTGTACGTGTATGTGCCTATGCAATTATGTGTATCTATGTGTGTTGGGGGGGTAATGTTTACATCCATTTGTATACTAACTTTGAAAAAATTTAACTCAGATCAGAGGTAAGTATTTTGTGGGGTAAACTGTATAAATGTTGGGCATATTGTAAGGTATGAGAGACAGGCTCAATTCTTCCAGTAAAGAGAACTCAACTGGAGAAAGACAAACTAAAATATAAAATGCATTGTGGTGAGAGCAGCCCAAGGGTAAGTACAGTGGCGTGGGAGAGACTAGGTAAGGAATGGAGCAAAGACTCCTCCAGCCAGTGGGGAGGCAGAGAATGGAGGAGATGGGTGGCCAGTACAAAAAAATAAAATAAAATAAAGTGCCTTATTAAGGGTTATAGGCTGTCTCTAACATAGTGAAGAGGTGGGAAAACTGAAGGCAAGAATAAGGCATACCACTAAAAGTAAAAACATAATAGAGAGGACAGGAAAACGAGTATACACCAAACTAATTCAGCAAAATAGATTAAAAAGTGAAATTGGCTACTCAGGACTTGGACAAATGTCTTCTACAACTTATTCTTGACTCATTAACACATCCTTCTTCCCATTGCATTTTATTTGAAATCTCATTATAAAGTTGTTATTCAGATATGTAAAACTTTCAAGAAATAAAATAATGAGTAGCCAACTTAGAAATCAAGCACCCATAGCAGAAGTAAAGAGCTCTTGTCCTGAGCACACATTTCGTGACAAAATCATAGCTATTACATTCTCAGGAAAGGGGCATAAAATTTGAAATTTATTTTATTAATTTATGTTGCAAAATAGAACTGTCACATGGACTGGGATATGGCTGTCCCTGAATCTGGACATTCCTTCCCTGTACCAAGCTTCAGGGCATACCACATGTTAGTGAAATGCCAATTTGTCAGCTAATAGTGAGAAATTCCAGGCAGACTGAACAACTTATTCCTTCCAGTGGCTTGTTTCCCCATGAAATGTCAAATTGTACTCAAATGTTTCCTTGGAAAATCTGGCCTAAAATGAATCAAAACTCTAGCAGTACAAACTTAACCTGACCCATCCATCCAATCCTTCTTTCCTTACATGCTTCCTTCAGTTCCAAGATAAAATGTAAAAAAAAAAAAAAAAAAATCCTAGTTTCCTTTGTATTCAGATAACATTTAAAAGTTAGTATATGTATGATTTTCTCTGCAGAGTGCCTACAAACACATGAACAGGGACGGGGAGTCCCATCATCCCAAGTTAACAACATAGCTTACACATGTTTTTCTGGGACTTGAGCCCAAAAACGATATTATTAGAACACTGATCTCCAACAGCAGAATATATAGTAGCATCCTAGCCGTTGTCAGGGTTTTATCTGCTTAATCATGACAATGGGCACAATTCTACTCAGTTCCGTTGGCTTCTTCTGTAGCATCTTTGAAGAGGATACAGCTCTAGAGACCTGAACACAAATGGAAGACAGAGAGTTTGAATGTTGCTGTGTTGTCTGTGTGTGCTTGGGTATGTAAAAAGAGGTTTGTTTCACATGTTAGGCAAGAAGCACAGTAAATGAGACTGTATATTTCTGGTGGGTACAGCAGGGTACACAACAAGTGTGAGATAGGAGAGTTTCTTGATCACACTTTCTGTTTCTTTTTGCTACTTAAAAAAAAAGTTCACTCATTGCATACAAAGAATTTTCATTATAACTAAGATACAAATAAAAAATTATTTCCACCATGTCTACTCATCATTGCACTTTGAATTTTATCTATATATGATAATTTTCCTGGCCTCAGGTCTTCTGTACAATTATGTGCATATGAAACAAAATACAAAGACAGTGTCACAGACCAGATGGAACTCAGCAGGCATGAAGATGAATGCAATGGGACAGCCAACAGAAAAAGACAAGTGTGAAAACTAATCACATCTGAATAAAATCGATAGTTTAGTCAATAACAATAGCATGATATTCTCTTATTGTTTCAAATATTCAACGGTAATATGAGGTATTAGCACTAAGAATTAGGCATAGTATCACACACCTTTTATTACAGCAATTGAGAGACAGAAGCAGGCAGATATCTGAATTTAAAGCCAGCCTGGCCTACATGGTGAATCTGAGGCTAACCAGAGATACATATTAAGGTACTGTCTCAAAAACAGATAAGATAGAAGTTAGAAGGTAAAAAAAAAAAAAAAATAGTGAAAGTGGATGGCATGATATCTGCATTTTAAAATTCATAATTAGACATTAAAAGAGTTCTGGATGGAAATTGCAAGTTAACACTCTCCAGAACCAAAGAAAGTCATGAGGAGAAGAAAGAGGCAGGAGAAGAGAAAGAACCCACAAGATGGTTTACTCAGAAAATCAGAACTCCGAGTGGCATGGAACATTGGCCTGGCGTGCAGAGAAACAGCCGATGGGACATAAGTAAATATTATGGGATTTTATATGGGGAAATAGAATAAAAGGTTAGCATAGAGGGTTAAGATTTATTAAATCAGGTTAAGGTTTATCAAAATCTATCAGGTGTCTGTGTGTGTTTATTTATAAATGGTGGGTTAGGGATAACCACGCCGACCTATAACTATATATAAAAAGTATTGATTATTATTTACTGTAACAGTTTTTCAACTTCTCTGTGACTGTAACATTATTCTAAAATTTTAAAGTTCACTATAAAACAAAAGTAGAGTGTTAGATACTGTACTGCGAACTGACCTAGCTGAATTTCCCTCTGTTCCTAACCTTGTTATGCATTGAGATCAGAATGCCTAAAACCCAGAACTTCTTTAGGAGACTAGCTAAAGCTAGTAGTATCCCAGATGGCTACCAGAGTGAACCCAAGATAACTCTCAACTTCATTATCATATCATCTCCAAATTAAGTCATACAGTTATCAAGGAGAAGAAACACTAGACCTTGTTAAAAGGAGGTAAAGGGGTGAGAGTTATAGAAAATAAAGACATGACTACTCTACTCCTTATTAATCTATCCCTGCCATCAATTTCCCTCCCTGAGATACACTTAGAACTTGATCTGTGAACTAGAATCAAGTTCTCTAGTCTCTGGTCAGCAAATAATCATGTGCTATTGTTGACTTTTAGTGTTAGGTCTCAAAGAAACCTGGGACAAATAGCTGAGATGCCTATAAACACATCAAAAAGGATGATGGCTTCCAGGCTCCCAGCATTTCAAATACCCATCACAGAGACATCTCTAACACATTCCAGCAGGCATACCCTGAGCTTACCGTAAACTTCTCCAGTCCCTGAGCTTCACTTCTCTTTCCCAGCTTCTCTTTTCCTATGTAACTCAGCCATTTTGGCTACACGCACTCTTGGTTCTTTTGACTCCTGGTTCCTCTCTTTGCCTCCTCTTCTTTGTTCTCTTCTCTCCCTCTCTTGGTCCCTGCCCCCTCTCTTTCCATGGCCCAGTTCAGTCTGCTGGTCATGCTCAGTCAGGACCCTTCCATTTGCCTCTGACTGTCTTCTCCCTCAGATATACAATAAAACCTTCTACTCAACCATACCTAAGAGCAGTCATGTCTTCATTTTCCTTTCACTCAGATTCTTCTTTGCTTCTTAGATTCACAACACTGACAAAAAGAACTTTCTGTAGGGGACCCTCTCCTACTATAGGAGTCTCTCCCCTATTACTATCCTCAAAAGCAAGACTAAGTAGTCAGTTGTCTAAGCATGAGCGTAAGCTATAAGATAGAGGAGAGTGTATCAGAGTCTTATTTTGGAGGTATGATTGACAATCCAAAAATATACCTCTGACATGAGAAGAAAGGTTTCCTCCAATGGCACAAGATTAAGGTCTCCAAACAAAAGCCACCCACTGGTTAATGCTTAACCCAATGACTAAGTGTCCCAGCCACACACAGCAGATGTGTGTATGTTCCAAACCCTGACAGATTTCCAATCCTCTAATTCCCGTGGAGAATAAAAATCTTTCTTCAAGTCTCAGAAGCTCTTTTCTTGAGCTCTTTGTTTAGCTGATTTATAAATATTTGGGATTTTGTTTACATCAAATAAATTGTTTCCACCAGTGAGCTGATGATTCAGTCAGGGTGGGAAGCCCCTTTAGTCTTAAGGCCATATTCTTGCTAATTTGTCATGCTGTGCTTATGGCCTCAACAATCCCTTTCTTTATCCATTGCTTAACAGGAGTTTCATCTTCAGTTGCTAAAAGAATGGGCTGGACTAAAACATACATCTCGGGTTTTTTTTTGATGTAGCATGGTGTTGAGGTATGGCTGTAGACAGACAGAGACTAAAAGAAGTGGTGTGTACATCAACTAATGTGGACAGTAGTGTTGGAATGGAGACATATGCCTTGCTTTCCTCAAGGACAAAGGTCCTGTTTTCAAGGAATATGTAGGTTATTGCAGTATTATCGGGCAATCCAGTGACTGTTAGATAGAGTTATCCTTTATGAAATGAAAGGACTAAGTTACATAATCCTTTATGAAATGAAAGGACTAAGGAGGATTTAGCAGTAAATTAAGAATAGAGAGCTTAATTGAACTGAGCAATGAAGTAAGCACACACTGCCCCTCACCCTCCTAAAGTTAAACCTAGACTCATATATATAATGCTAGAGCCACTAATTTATGAGAGGAGACAAGTCGTAACAAGGTAAGCATACTGGAAAGTATGCTTGGAATAATCATAGGGTAGCTTAAACACTAAAGCATCTGGCCTACACCCAGAAGAATCCAGTTATAACGGACCTTATTAATAATTCTAGCCATTGAACAGTACAACTATGATCCTACCTAAACTAAATCATTTAATTAAATAAAGTATTGGAGAAAGAAATATTACTTAGGAACTATACAGAAAGTACCGTAAGGGAAAGATGAAAGACCTATTAAAAGTAAAAACAAACAAACAAACAAAAAAAGCAAAGATTAAACCTTGTACCTTTTGCATAATGAATTAACTAGAACAACTCTAACCAAGAGAACTTAAGCTAAAAACTCTGAAACAAAACGAGCTACCTAAGAATAATTATATGAATGAACCTGTCTATGTAGCAAAATAGTGGGATGATTCCTAGGTAGAGATGAAAAGCCTAATGAGCTTGGTGATAGCTGGTTACCCAATAATGAATTTTAGTTCAACTTTAAATTTACTCTAGGAATTTTTTTTTATCTAAATGTAAGTTTAAAATTTAATCTAAAGAGAGATAGCTCTTTGAATAAAGGAAACAGCCTTAAATAGAGAATAAGACTCATGATATTTACCCATAGTTGGCCTAAGAGCAGCCACCAATCAAGAAACCGTTCAAGCTCAACACTTCAAAGATTTTAATACCACAAATATACACTAATTCCTATTTACCCCTAATTGGGTTAATTTATAATTTTAGAAACGAAACAAGGTTAGCATGAGTAACAAGAATAACTTCTCCAAGAGCACAAGCATATAACAACCTGGATAACCGTTGTTAGTTAACCTAAACAGACACAAAATAATTAATAAATTTCATCTAATTATTAAATGTCAATCCAACACAGGAGTGTTTTAAGGAAAGATAAAAAGAAATAAAAGGAACTCCACAAACGAGAGCCTTGCCTGTTTACCAAAAACATCACCTCTAGCATTACAAGTATTGGAGGCACTGCCTGCCCAGTGACTAGCATTTAAAGACCGCGGTATTCTGACCATGCAAAGGTAGCATAATCACGTGTTCTTTAATTAAGGACTGGTGTGAACGGCTAAACGAAGGCTCAACTGTCTCTTATCTCTAATCGGTGAAATTGACCTTCCCGTGAAGAGGTGGGAATTTTCTAATAAGACGAGAAGCCCTATGGACCTTTAATTAACTCATTTAATTATATTATTTCTATTACTGATTCTAAATACACACACACACACACATACACACTAGTAATTTCAGTTGGGGTGACCTCAGAGAACAAAAAACCTCCAAATGCTTATAATCAAAACCTACAAGTTCAAGTATATACTTATGTATAATCTAATTGATCCAATATTATTGATCAACGGACCAAGTTACCCTAGGGATAACAGGGCAATCCTCTTTTAGAGTTCATATCGACAATAAGGGTTTATGACCTCGATGTTGGATCAGGACATCCCAATGGTGCAGCAGCTATCTGTATTTATTGTTCTTTGCCAGTCTGTTAGGTTAAGGCTAAAATTAACCATCTTTTGTGGTTTTACATAAATCATCCTTCTCATTCATGAGTGGAATGCATGTATTCATAAATTTGAATTTTACCAGTCTCATTTTCAGAAACCTGCTCAATGAACCTGATCTGAGTAAAGAAAATAAACAAACAAATAAATAAATAAATAGGGTGCTTTTTGTGGTCTGTGGTGCGGGTGGTTGTTTATTATTCAACAAATGTTGTGTTTTAAATTGACTCTGCTAAACAGCACCATTTAAGGTCTTCATGGAGACATTTTGAGATAATAATATAGATCTTATCATAGAAACTTGAAGACCAAAAAGTTAAATGGCAACTGAATGTTACAAAGTAGTTAAGGAACACAGTGGGCTCACACCTGAACCAGCCTAAATTTTGCACCCTTACTTCTATGCCTTTTGACTTTAAAGACCAAAACTGTTTCCATCCATGACTGCTGTGTGAGGCATTTTGATACGCTTCAACCATCACCTGCATCTGCAGATCAGAACCTCTCGTGTCTGTCTAATCTTTTCTCCACATATTGCAAACATTAACCTCATGGTGAGCAGTTTGCTGTGACCTGCTAACAGCCCACTGTACTGTGGCATTGCTCTGTCTGTCCTCCCACTCTATCCTCTGCTTTACGTCCAGAAACTAGTAGCTTTACCCATAATTCTGTAGTCTTATTCTATTTGTTTTACTGTGAACACTTCAAGGACAAGAATTTGGTTTATTCTTTTATCATTAAAAAATGTCTATTGCTTAATGATGTTTGATACTTGACCCCTCTGTATTTTCACTTATTCTTGTATATCTAAATATCTCTGTGGACTAAAATATACCAAACACTTATGTGTAGATGATACCTTCACTGAGAACTTTGATTTCAACATACATCAATTCATTTTTGTACCTAGAAACGTAATCAATATCCAAATTCAACTAATCAAAAACTGAATTATTTATTGCCAATCTTTTTGGGGAGATAGAATGTTATTAGAGAATACTAGACATTAAAAGTTTTACAAAGAAAGTAGTCATTTCTACAAATTTTGGAGACTTGGGAGTTCAAGATTGGTGTCTGGTGAGAATCCTGAATAATGTTCCATAATCCCATAAGAGAATTTTGAAGGGCAAGAGAACACACATGAAAGACAGCAAGAGAAAACTGAATTGACTCTATAAAAACCCTACCCTCCCCAAAGCAAAATCAATCCCACTCACAGGTTCTGCTGGAAGCCCCACTGAAATAGATATTGAGAGTTAACACAAACTATTTCTGTCTTCACAGTCCAATTATAAACCTTGTTTGGCATAGCTCTTTGCCCTTGGATGGAAAGAATAGCCTTTATAAAACTCTTCTAACACCCACTTTTTCCTTATACCTGTACCATATTAATCTACACTGATTTTCAGAGTCCAAAAAATATCAGGCATGAGAACCTAAAGTCCTCTGGTCACAGAAGACATAATTTCAAAAGCAGTAGATTTCCAAGTCTGGGATTGGCCAAATCAATTTGCTAACATGTTTTTCATTACAAAACACTGTATGCACCTAATTAACATCACTCCATAGCTTTTTTGAAAAGGATTTATCTATTTTATTTTATGTGCAAGAGTGTTTTGTTTGCATGCATGTATGTGCACAATGCATTCAACATAAGAGGGCATCAGAAACCCTGAAACTGCAGTTACAGGCTATCATAAACTGTCCTGTTGGTGATAGAAACCAAACCCTGGTTCTCTGCAAGAACAGCAAGTACTCATAACAACTTCACCATTTCTCCAGCCTCCACTTTAATACATTCTTGAACAGATGATTTAATAAGCCTATAAATGCCCCATCTCTCCACACAGATGCATTGAGTATCAAAACATCAAAATAAAAGCTTTTCAGAACACATTAAGCCTTAATGTCTCTCTTCTCCCAGAACCTGTTCCCAATTTTCTTCACAGTTTTTAGTTGGGAACCAGTTCATGGTATCTTCATATTATCAGGTACACAAATCACTCTGAGCTTACTGTCTTCTTCCACCTAACCAGCCAATCTTGTTGGGTTTCACTGAAACCTTTCAAGTTATTCAGGGTCCTTAATAAAATCTAGTCAGTCCCACTCTTCCTGGATTACTATTCGGCATCCTATTTAGAACTCCTGCTTCTGTTTTTGACTTTTTGTAGCTCTGGAGCACACTAAACTCGAGAAACCCTACCACTTCACTTAATGTTCAGAAAAAAAAAAAAAAATTTGGAGCTTCTCTTCTGACTTGAGTAAATGTCAAAGACCACAACAGATCTCAAAATCCGGAGTCTCTGACTACATTCTTCTCAAGACCCAGAGCCTCCTTTGTGTCATTCTGTCACCCAGACATTCCCCACCTGTCACCCTTTGCCTTGACTTTCACTCTTGTTTAAGGTATTTTTCTCCTGAGTATCCCCATGGGGTCCTTCCTCACCTCCTTCCTTGTTCATATGTCACCTACTTAAGGAGCATTTCTCTAAATATCACTAAATAGCATATTCTACCTAAAATCACCACTTGTTGCTTCAAGGAACAATCCTTTGTCTTTAAAAAAAGTAACATTTTTTTCCTACTTGGTCTCCACTACCTATGAGTGTTCAAGAAATATTTGTCAATTAAAAACTGCTAATTTTGTGACAAATACCTGATGAATTTGTGTATTATATGTAAAGAAATCTTACCTAATGGCTGATGACTCTCATACTTCTAAAATGCATTCAAGTCCCCAGAATATGAAGTATTTCCAAAATCTCACCCTTGCCTATGGCTGTCTTCTTCTCTGTCCAGCTACCTCACTACCACTACCCCATCTTCACAAGCATACTCTACATCCCTGCCACACCAAAAGAACTGTTAAGTGTGAACACAGAGCTCTGTCTGTCTGTACTTCCAATTTAGAATTCTTCATTTGCACACCACACTTTCCCCAGAAGGGACAGATGGTTCTTTTTTTCTTCTTTCTGAAAGGCCACAAGAATTGTCCTCTCATCATGGTTTTGATTTTTCCAAAATGGAAATTGCCTTGTGCTTTGAGGAAGACATTACCATACTATTTTATTGTGAAGTTCTGATTTTGGAAAATTTTCTTCATGACACCCTGGTGTCACTGTGAGTAGAAAAATACTGTCACAGCCACAGTTATTTCTAAGCCTGGCAATGGCCAAATCTGTCTGCTACTCATTACCAATGATTTTTTCATGATATAGTATTGCACACGTCATATCCAAGCTAGACTCTCCTAAATTTCCTCATTTCAAACTTTTAGGAATATTGTTATTTTTTAAATAATTATTTCTACTTTTATGAGTGGAAAAAAAGAAAAGAAAGAACATATAAGTAACAAAAATTTTTGTTTGCATGCATATCCTTCAGTTGTGGTTCAAAAGCTGAGTGACCAAGCTACCATTGCACATATTAAAGGTCACTTTCAGGTAGGATGTATTTTATACAAAAAACAGAAACAAAACAAAACATTCATAGTCCAGGTATTATTTAGAAGAACTAAAAGAATAAGCATGAGTAAATTTTAAGTTGACTAATTCCCATGAACAGAAGTCAGAAAAGGTGCAGATGATATTAACTGGTTTACAGATGAGGAAGTACACGGGGGGGGGGGGGGGAGACAACTGGAGGTGGTTGAGATTGTGATGCTTTTGGACTTGCTGGGAAGAGGAAATGGATTTCCCTGGGGAGGAAAGCCTGTGCTGGCCTCTGGCGGTGCATTAATCAAGTAGATGCAGCCACAGAGGAAGATGTCGAGAAGACAGAGAGTATTCAAGAAGATTCAGCTTCTGCTCTGAAAATCCTGTTACCCCATCAATCACCACCTTTTCTGATTATATGTTTTACCTTTCTAGACATCACATCCTGTCAAGGGGTAGTACATTGAAATAATTGAATGGGACCCCAGGGAATGGCTCTTGGACCTGTTCCTTTGCCAGTTTCTCCAGCTCTTGAATTTATCCATATCAGTCTTGAGATTCTTGCTTATGGCTGGGGCATACTTACACATGGGTCTAAAACTTTCTCCCAGCTGACATTTCCAACCCTTGCTTCCAAGAAGTTGGTGATGTGTTGAAATGTCTCTGTGAGTTGTCTGTTTACAATTTGTTCTTAGAAATGCATGAAAATCATTCTGCTACACTGAAGATGCAAGGACCAGGCCTGATCCACAAGAACTGTCCTCTGATTATGATTTTAAGTTTTCTAATATGAAGTTCCTTTCTGTTTCGATGATATTTCCATAAGACTAAAATCCCAAAAGTCAGTAGTTTCTTAAAGTCATTCCTTTTCGGTGACATATATCCTATATAATTGTGTTTAGTAATGAATATAGAGTCAAACCATTTCTATAAAGTTGTATATCAGTATGGGAATAAAAGCTAACTTATTATTAACTGTGGATATTAGATATGTGACAAATGCTTGCCCTGTTTCCCTTATCCTATTGAGAGCTAAATATTCTAAACTGCATGTAAGGCTAATGCTCTGAAGTTACCCATTCCTCTTAGAGTAATTTTCCTTTCATATTCAAACAATTGAATCCAAGTCCTGATACTGACCACACGTGATGATTATCCTGTCTCTCTTGTATTTCTGGGAACTCAGCATAATTTAAAAACACCACAGATCCAGGTCTCAAACCAAGAACTCCTAGCATATGGTTCTAAGTTTAACAAGTGTATTTTGATTGGAGTCCTCATTTCATTCTATGTCAGGGTTCCTGGCTCCAGTTCTACCACCTAATGTCTATTTTTCCACCAATCCACTCTGCTGTTTCTGCTTTCCTTTCACCTCCAAAGGAAACAATATACCTAGTTGTGTTTCTATAAGCGTTACTTGGCTGAGACATGCATTTTCTAAATTATTCAACATATATTTCATAAGTTTTGAGCATGTTAAGAGGATATGAATATGTGAAATGAAATCATGGAGCCAATTCCAAATCTGTCTCTTCATGTTTGGGAATATAAAATCAAACCATTTCTATAAAGTTACATAATTATATAGTCATATAGGAATAAAACATAATTTAACTAACTTTGGATCTTAGATATCAGACAGCCTTTCTCTTTCAAGACATATTGTAGACATATTCCCCTACCAGCGAGATTATTTCCTTCCTTCCTTCCTTCCTTCTTTCCTTCTTTCCCTTCCCTTCCCTTCCCTCTTTCTTTTTCTTTTCTTTCTTTCTTTTCATCTTTACTTTTAAACTTCTTTCTCAAGTAACCTTTTAATGAATCAAAGACCTCAACTTCCCACTCTCAAAACTCTACAGAGGAAAGACAAACCCAAAATCTATTAACATGAATAGAATCCCTGAGATAAACATTGTGCTTGGTTTGTTTAAGAGTTTTACATTTTCATGCCAGTAAGGTAAATTATAGTTTGAAAATTTTATATT
>CAJQZJ010033958.1:2177009-2191483 GCA_907164525.1 Lophiomys imhausi
TAACGCTTCTTAAAGGTATTGTTTGTAGTAATACTTAAAAATGAAATGTCAAGTTTTGACCTCTCGCTACCAACCGACATAAACTGTTTAGGATAATTAAGAAACGGAAACTAATAGTCATGAAAACGTGTCATTTTGTTAGTTACTATGACACTCTATCACAGTTATTTTCTAAGCTACTCAGTAATCAAGTTGCTAAGAGACAAGCAATATTTGCTTATCTAAATATAAGAGATAGATAGGACATCTTCAAAAACCTCAAGAGATCTGCAGAATATGGCATTCAAAGATGTTTTCTTAACTTAAGATTTTTTCATATCGAGACATGTCAGCTCCTGACAGCACCCCCCTATATTACTCCAAGTAGAAGATGAGCATCGAAGAATCTCCAGTGGGAGATGATTGAATTGGTGGTAAGCCATTCTCTTGGCAAGAAAAACCACTTGCTTCAACTGTAGACAGACTTCTGTCCAAAAAGAACAAAACTTGGAAGCAGGTAAGTCGACAGCCTAGCTCTGCCAAGACAGGGTAGGTAAGTCCTTCATAATTCCTGCTCTACAACCAATGTCTGTCAGAGAAATGGGGCCAAATGGCTGAAGATAGATGCTGTAATGTATGGAGAGAAAATGGGAACTGTCCAGGCAGCCACTGGTATGTCATTTTTTAGTTTTGGAAGCTGCAGGCCCTGCACTTCCTATATAATCAGATATATGTATCCCTCTCAGGTCTCTGAGGTGGTTGAAGAATAGATAGCTAGAGTCTCATAGTTAAATTTTGAGTTGTTTAGGAGTCAAGAGGGTGTTCTGGATCTAAGAAGATATTTTTAAAATTATGAGGCAAGTTAGTATGAAAGCTGAGTTAGATATAGAACTTTAAACTCATGGAGATGGTTAGATAGTAGAATGTTAAAGTCAGGTGCCAAATACATATGGACTGGACATTGGGAATGTATGCTAAGCCATATAACTCTTATAATCGTGGCCTATTTATTTCTGTTGTTTTGTATTGTATTTATAGTTATAAGAAAAAGAACCATTATTTGGACTGAAAGGGAGAGCTGTTGGGGGGAAAAATAAATACCTTAAACTAAAAAAAAAAAAAAAACAATGGGAGGGGAAGAGGAGGGTGGGGCTGAGGGGGAGGAGGGTGGAAGGGTGGGACTGGAGGGGGGAGTAGGGAGGGGATTGTGATTGAGATGTAACTTGAAGAAATAAAAAATAAATTATTAAAAAAAAATTAAAAAAAATTATATATATATCTCATATTCTGTTTCTTTCCAGTTCAATTGAGATGCTATGCCTTTATGAATTATCCTCTAATTTCCAAATTGCAATCCTAGACATTGGGGGCAATTCTGGTTGAGTTGTTTCACTCTTGGATTTCTGTAAGGAGACACAAGGGAGTTAAAGGAGAGGATCATATGTCAGTCTTGGACAGAAATAGTTTTGTGCTCTATGACTTTACTGAGTAAGTTTGACACCCCATGATTTCTTTTTCTATGAAATTTAATAATACTACCAATCCCATCTGATTGGTGGGAGAATTTAATGAGCACTTATATACATTAAACTTGATGCCAAGGAGAAGTAATTGATAACAACTATGTTCCCAAACTCCCCTCTTATTTCTGCTATGACATGTATAAATCAAGGACAATATTGTACAACTGTGAGTCTGGGTTTTTATAATCTAAACATCTATCCTAAGGTCTGTTCATGCAAAGACTTTCCTTATCACCTCATACACTTGTTTTTGATACTTAGCCCAGCTAGTAGACTTTATTGGATTTAGCTGCATAAAATATTGCTTCATTTCACACAAGAGACTTCCAAAAAGTTACTTAATGACATTTTTTTGGAATAAAAATCTTATTTTATAGATATCTGGGGAACCCATTATTAAATTGAATAATGAGTTTAGCTTTTTGGAGCTGCAGGTTGGGATGTGGAGTTGAGGATTTGCTAATTATGTTTGAGCCCTAATGTTGATTCCCAGCTAAACAAACAACAAACAAACAAACACAGCATACCACACAGTAATACAGACACTCACATATACCACTTACACACTCACACACTTACACATACCACATATCACAGAGCACACACACACTTATAGAACATATGCCATATACATACTCCCTCACACCACACATACTCACACACACATACACATAGCCACATACATGTACATACTCTCGCACATACAAACATGCTTACGTGGATGCACACCTACACACACACTCACACAAACTCACAAAAACCAAATTCTACAACAACAAAGTAAAGAGTTTTTGTGGAAACTGAAGAACCTCTTGATAGTTTTCATACTTATAGTCCATCTGCACTGGTTTTTGGTGGTGCCCAATTTTTGTGTCCATAAAGCACTCTGCACAAGCTTTTGGTACAATATCACTCACTGAAAATATCAAACTCAGGATTTGAATTCATGTCTGTTGGATGTCAATTTATTTACTAATTATTCATAGTAGTGCTGGATGGTGCTATTCATGCTGCTGAAGAAGAAAAGTCATCATTAATATTACTCAGCTATGAACCCTGGGAGCTAGCATAGTAACTAGTTTGACAAGACATTTCCACTGGTGCAATAGTGTCATAATCATCATGGAAATAACCAACTACTTTCTGACTGAATTTAAATTCCATGCCAATTACTATGGCTACACATATCATGGGACCTAGGGAGAATCTACTCTTAGAATTTTGTTAAATGACATAGCTTTTAGCCAAATGCTAATGATTTATGCTCATTTTACTCATAGATGGATGTATTTTTCAACCTTTATCAGAGAGACTTCCGTGTGCAGTAGATGATGGCTAATGCCCACAACTGGTCAAGGTGTAGAACTCAGAAATGGAATATATGTATATATATATATATATATATAAAATCACCTCTTCCTCCCAAGAATCAGAGATCATTGTAGAAGAGTGCTCAGGAAGAGTGTAAGAGTAAGAACCAGAGATAGTAAGTGAGTACAAGGTAACAGTGTCTTCTAGACACAGCAGGGCAGCTACACATATCAACTCACATCAGTTGTGATAGCAGGCACAGGATCTGTACAAGCCGAAGCCAGGTCAAATCTTAACAAAGTCAGGGGATTTAGGTGTGAAATTTCAGTCTTAGTGGCCCAACCAACAATTGGTAGTTGTTGGGTGCTGGGAGAAGAAGAATCGGTTTTCTTCTGATAGGTATAACACCTGGTAAGTTAACCATGCTTCTATGAAAGGCATATATATCCAAGAAGATTTAGGCAGCACAACAAATTGATTTTGATGTGTTTGCAAAAACAATAAAAAGACACAGTTTTGGATGGTTGATAAGGAGGTCAATCAGGCAAGAGTTTGGGGAGGAATGTGATCAAATCATATCATATGAAATTCTCAAAGAACTCATAAAATTACAGAAAAATAGTCTTTCTGGAGAACAGAGACCTAAATTTAGGCTGGCAGTGAAAGCTAAGATTTGTGTAACATTTACCTTAGCCTTTTTTTTTTTAAAACAAAACATCTGTTTATGAATTTCTTTAGGTCTCATATTTTATTTTATAGAGGACATGGATCTACACCTTTGTTCTGAGGCTAGCTGCATTGACATTTTGCAGAAGTTTAATACTTTCCCTTTTTTTGATGGAAGATGAAACGTGGACTGTAGTTGAAAGCCACAATGCTGAGTATTTACTAAATACACTAATTTCTCTTTCATCTGGCAGCCCAATGTTTCCAGCCATAATCTAATTTCCATTAAAATTTTCCACAGAGCAGGATGGTGGTTCCAAATCTAAAATGCTGAGAGAATCACTTAATGGCCAGTGGTGTGCTCCTATGACCTCATCCCAGAATTGGCAATGAGTGTTTGGAAAAGACTCATGGGCAAGGTCCAGGCCTCCCCAAAAGAACCCTGTGGGCTACACTTGAGGATGTGAGGCTGTGCTTGGGGGATGGGGAAAATCTCTCTCTCTCTCTCTCTTTCTGTGTGTGTGTGTGTGTGTGTGTGTGTGTGTGTGTGTGTGTGTGTACATATATATGCATGGGTGCAAGCAGGTGCACATGAATGTGCATACATGGAGCCCAGAATTCTTTGTCACGTGTCTTCCTTACTCACTGTTTCCCTTTCTTTATGACATAGGGTCTGTCACTGAATCTAATTTCACAGCTATGATCAGACTGGCAGGCCATGTAGCTTCAGGGAACTGCCAGTCTTCACCTCCCGAACTCTGAGTTTATAGATGTATACATTACATTCAAGCTTTTAGGCAAGTACCAGAGATTTGAACTTGGTTATTAATGCTTGCATAGTAAGCAATATATCTACCAAACAGTCGCTTAAAGCTTTCTAGATCAGTTTTTAAAAATTGTTTCACTTTATGTGTGTGCATTCCTGTGCATGTGTATGTGTGTGTTTGTGTATGTATGTGAGCAACATGTGTGTAGGAACCTACAGAAGGCATACTGAATGTTGTATGACTGTGGGGTGCTGTGTGTGTGCTGGGAACTGAACCTTGGTTATCTTCAAGAGCACTAAGAACTTTTAACCACTGAACAATCTCTTTAGCTCCCTGCATCCCCTTTCTAGGTGACTTTTAAGGTAGTCTATTTAATTTCTTTGTGAGAATTTGCTGTTATTGAGACTAATGGTTTGAGCCCTCTTCCATTCTAATATTCACAATGCTATAATCCTCACTCTAGTCATCCATCTAGCAAACAAATAGCGTAATTTGCAAATCAGCGGGAAAAATCCTTGGGAAAGTTTCATATGTATTAATGAGTCTGTGCATCTATTCAACTTTAATTTAGTATGAATATATTGCGATTAGGCTGTGGAGTTTCACAGTCAATTTAAACAGCAATTTGTCTGATGTTAAGTCATAATGTAGGGGTGAAATCTAAGCAAATAATTGTGACATATTATGATGAGTACCATGCCATCTGTCAGTAAATATGGATGGCATTTGTATGAATAAGAGAGGAAGACAGTTGATTAATTAACATAATTATTAGGTTATTATGAAACTTGCTATAATGGTAATTATGATTCCCATCACATGAATTATAACTGTCATAAGTATTATATTCAATATAATAACCTTGACATTTTTAATGATGATGTTGATGATAATTAAAATGAGAAATAAAATATTCATGTATTTATCATTATTTTTAAGAGATTGTGCAAAGGATATGAAAATGTTATTTTATTGAGTCACACAAGCAACTTCATGTCATCAATACTATTATTACCGTTACCAAAAGGAAGAGTTTGATGCTAAAGAGATAAAAACATACTCTACTGAATGAGGTTGTACTGAGTGGGTTGAGGAAACCAGTCTCTGGAAAGTGCTTACAAATATAGCTTTCAACTCAGACCCACAGCTTCCCACATGCCCCACTTCAACAGGAGAGCCTAGTGAGGCAGCATGAGACTTCTGTGCCAGCAATGAGACCTTCAGAACATCCTAAAGGAAGTGAGCCAGTTATCCTGTCACAACTGCCATTCTTACTATGTACATTTCATCTCTGCACCCATAGCCTACATATGAGTTTTCTAATGCCCAGAAAATCACCCAAAGTGATCTCAATCTGTAAAGAAGAAGCACATGCCCGAAGCTATGCACTCTACTGAAAGCAGTTCCTTCTGAGTACAAAGAGCAACGGCCACATCAGCTTTCTTCTGTTTCCACTCCACCTTTCTCTTCTCTCTTCCATTATTCCTCTCTCTTTCCTGCCTTCCATCTTCTTTTATTCTTCTATTCCCCTCTTCTTCCTACTCCTCTCTTTCCTCCTTCCCTCTCTTTATCCTCTTTTCCTCTTCCTTAATTCTTTTACTCATTTCTCTATCCACCTTGAATTTTGATATTTATTTGCCTTTCCAATTTGATATATCATGATTTCCAAACTCATGAAAACTCAATGAAAAACAATGAATGAATCTGAATCTTATATATTATATAAAGATGAAGCAGAAATACATCGAATATCTATACATAGAGACTCCAAGTTAAAAAGTTTTAGAAGAAAGAGGCCCTGACTTGAACAAGGTGTAAAGTGTTAGAAGAAAATTTATGGATAATATCTTCATTATCTGAATATAAAAATACTGTAGACATGATTTTAAAAAGTTGTGACTCACATAAGAAAACAAATTGATGCAACAGTGTCAATATATGTATTTTACACAAGATATTGTTCTAAAAATGGAAAGTAAGTTACAGACACTGAGAAAATATTTTCAGTGCATATGGCTGACAATATTTGTATCTAGAGAACATAAGGCTTCTTCAAAAAATTAACTATGAATAGTACAGTAAAATTGTCAGGAAGAATTCACAGATAATTTAAAAGACACAGACATATCTTTGACAAGCTTCCAGAAATATGTTCAGCAAAATTAGACATCATCAAAACACAAACTAAAGTCAGCAAGATGTCCCAGAATCACGATTATGATGATTATAGTTAAAAAGACAAGAGCAAGCTAATATTGCTAGCAGGAATATATAATATTTTGAAAGTTATTTTGACAACAAGACCTATTGAAGACAAAGAACAGAATGAACAGCCAGACAACTAGGATAATAACAAAATAAGTGTGTTCCAGAATCCTAGGAAGAAGATTTTATCATCAAAATTAACTTCTAGAGAAGTCATGTGGGGCAAAGTTTAAAAAAAGATACACATACAATTAGGCAAGCAGGAGGTCTGTGGTGAATTTTTCAAGTGCAGCTACCATGGTGTGGTGTGAGAGAGCCAGGTAGACAGGTCTGAGAAGTGATAAAATGAGAGGTATTATATAGATTCCTAGAGAACCTTCTGAGTGAAACAAGGGAAAGAGTATGTGAATTTGAGGAGGACCTGGGTCTTGGAAAGGTCCTCCATCTATGTCACCATACCAATGACACGAAGGCACTTTGAAGGGGGACACAGATACAGTGACACTTCAGAAGGAGAGAAAGGACAAGACCTAGAGCATGAGGTCCATTTTCTTTTCTTTTTCTTTCTTTTTTTGTGAAATAAAGAATGTTCTGGAACTCTAAAAAGATGGCTTGGTGGTTAAGAGTGCTTGCAGAAGACCCCAATTCAGTTCCTAGAACAAGTATCAGACAGCTCACAGCCTCCAATAGCTCTAGCTCCTATGGATCCAATACCACTTTCCAGCCTCTGTGAGCATACACATACCTGCTCACACACACAATACATACATACATACATACATACATATAATTAAAAATAAATTAATAAATATATTACATAAATATTCCATATACTTCATCAAGAGGGGAGGGAGAACAAATGGGCAAAGATAAAATTATGCATGTAAGTTATATGACAGGAAGTTGAAGGGGCTTTGAGCCAAGTCTCCTTTATTTCCTGAGAGTTTAGTCAAATGGAGACTAAGGAAGAAATGGGATTAGGTGTTTGAGTACAGAGGAGAAAGTTTGACATATGTGGCCTCAGAAGAGAGGAAAATACCATACAAAAGCATAATGGGGGCTCTTGGAAATTGTTAAGGTTCCATTTAAATCTTGAAAACCATGAATTAAGAACTTTCCAATTCAAAGTTAATTTTTGTTACTCTTCTGCTACAAAGGCCCAGTAATTGATGTGCAAGGTGGAGAAGTCACAAGTTCATTTCATTTGTATTTTCATTTTTCACAGGACTCACAATAAAATAATAATAATACAAAAAAATACATGATCTGCAGAGATATGATCAGTGGATGGTTAATGAAATCTTACCTGGATAATGAAGTGTAAGCAGGCTACTCTGAGAAACAAGGAGGAAGTAGAGGAGTCTGGAAACTAGAAGCTCCTAAAAGGCCAATGAAATGGTTTATTGGAGTTTATTGAATGGAGACAAAATGGCCAAAGTATAGAGGGGGAGACATTCACAGGAGATTAAAAAGGCAAAGAAGTTACACACACACACACACACACACACACACACACACACACACACACACACTTAATAGGTAGAAAGTGATGTGCTGGTAAGTTTTTGTAATCTGGACACATGTTAGCATCATGTTGGAAGAGGAAAACCTCAAGTGAAAAAATTGTCTCAATAAGATTGGCCTGTAGGCAAGTCTATGAGGTGTTTTCTTGAAGAATAATTGACATGGAAGCCTCCATCTCACTGTGGACAGTGCTATCCCTGAGGCAAGTGGTCCTGAGCTTTATTTTTAAAAAGCAAGATGAGTAAGCCCCGTGGAGCAAGCCAGAAAGAAGAATTTTTTCATGGTCTCTGCTTCAGTTCCTGCCTTCTATTTCCTGTCCTGAGTTCTTGTCCTGATGTCCACGCATAATGGACTATGCACTGAAATGCGAAATAAACACTTTCCTTCCCAAGTTGCTGTTGGATAGTGTTTTATTACAGCAATAGAAAGTAAACTAGAACTGATGGATTATCTTTAAATAATGAGAAGGTTTTACCAGAACCAAAGGTCTTTAGATGACAGTCAGTGCTAACAAGGAACACAGAACACCACATCTATAGAATCCATAGGTAAATACCTGGAATAGGTGGAAACTCTATGAGGAATTACAGGCAAGGAGGACATAAATTTCAATCCTTTAGTAACATGGCAAATAGGAGGAAGAATCTTCATTACATGGATGAATTGCTTCCTGGCATTAGTGAGTGGGGTCCATGGATGATTTCTTGCTCAATGATACTGACATTAGTAGAATTTAGGTAATAAGAAGCCTTTCACATGGAAGCTCAGTTGCAGTAATGGTTGGTAAACTCCTAGCACCCTCTGCCAATAGCAGTGAGCATACCTCAATCTGAACAAACAGTGAGGTAGTTAAGTTCCAGAGTCAGCTGACCTGAGCTGGATCATGGGTCTGCTGGACCCAGCCTGCAGGCCCTTCTCTGAACCTTGGCTTCTTGAAGTGTAAAATTAGGATTCTACTTCTTTCTCCAATGTTGTTCTAAAATGGTTTAACAGTTTGCATTAAGATTTATACACGCCAAATAGCATGCTGTAGCTATAAAGTAAATATATACTATGGAATAATGTTATCATTACAATTGTGGGAATATGTGATGCTGGACCTCCCAGAGAAAGTACTGTGCTTAATGAGATAGCCTTTCAGCTAATCCTGGTGCAAGGAAAGGTGAAACAGGATCATTTGCTAAATGGAAAAGTTGACTCATTCACTGAATAAGAAAATTTTCAAAAAGCCTGTGCATCAGGGTCCTTCTGTTATTCTATAGTTGGTCTCCATATACACACTGATTTCTCCTTTCCTTTGTTGACAAGAGGGGAATGTTTGGGAAGGAGAGCTTGTGGAAAACACTGTAATCCCTTTCCATCTTCAGGGTGCTCCAGCCCTGTTTGCTCAGTCTGCTCCATAGATTTCTCCTTTCCTTTGTTGACAAGAGGGGAATGTTTGGGAAGGAGAGCTTGTGGAAAACACTGTAATCCCTTTCCATCTTCAGGGTGCTCCAGCCCTGTTTGCTCAGTCTGCTCCATAATGATGTGAATGTTGGGTTCTTACAACTGCCAGCATTGTGCAGATAGTGGTACAGGCGCTGCTGTGGTTTCCAAGTAGGAAACCAGACACTATGGATGTGGAAACTTTCCCTAATGTTTGCCTCTGATGAGGCGTTCTTCCTATGTAGCAGCAGAGGGTTTGTGTAACTGAGAGCTATTTTCTCATCCCTCTTGACACTTCTTCTCTCCCCCAAAGAAGTAGTCTTGCTTGGTGGCCATAGTTCTTTAGTGGGAAACATGGAAGATAGATTAGATCTATTAAAACACAGTTGCTTCACTGAACCCAACTTGACCACTGCATGCAACTACCTGAAGCCTGATCAATTCTCTTTATGATCCTTCCAACCCATGGGTTACGTCTGGTCTTCTAAAAATATTCTTTAAGATTCTCTTATTTTTCTTGAAATATTGATAGTTTGATATTTATCTTTGTTGTTTACAACTTTTACATTTTTTCCAAACCTCAAAGTTTTGGCCCAAATTTTGCTGCATACTTTTGTAAATAACTAGATTAATTGAATTTTGTTTTGAGTCAAGAGGAAGAACATACCAGCATATCTAGCTTTTTGTATTTTTAATTTGTCTTATGAGTACATAGAAGTCACAGCAGGAATGACTCTGGGACCAGGCTGCCAGGGACTGAATCATAGGACCATCACAATCTATGTGATCTTAATAACGAGGCTTAAATTCTTTGTGCCACAGCTCTCATTAGGGAAGTGGAGACATACTCACTTGATAGAGCTGTTGAAGGGATTAGAATAGTTCACAAACACAAAATGTTTAAAGTAGAGCCTAGTGTGTCTTAAGAGCTTCAGGGTCCTTGTTATTTCCTTAATGGTGTTGTTCCCTACCAGGAGAATGCCTTTCATCAGAGACGAGTGGGGCTGAATTAATCCTCCTAAGGTAGCTGAGATTTTCAAGAAGTCTATGCAGAGGGATGTCAGGCATCCATGGATGAGGCTTAGCTTTCTGTGGGACAGGAATTTGACTTATGTTGTTTGTTCCTTAAATTGAACAAATGCGGGCTGGGTGTAAGATAAAGCAGTCGAGACAGAGAGAGACTGATACTGGGTGCTATAAAAATGTAGCGAGGTGGCTCAGAAACACTTCTAGACCGGCAATTCTCATCTTTGACACTTGTTTCCATGGTGGTAGTAGACATTTCGCCTCTGAATTCTCTTTCCCATTGTTGCATAAAGTCTGATTTTTTTACATGAAAGTGTGTTGATATTTATAGACTAACAGAAGAAAAATGTTCTTTAACTTTGTTTTTTTTAGGGACTAGAACAGAAGTACCCATTTAGAAACAAG
This sequence comes from Lophiomys imhausi, assembly GCA_907164525.1. Lineage (NCBI taxonomy): Eukaryota > Metazoa > Chordata > Mammalia > Rodentia > Muridae > Lophiomys > Lophiomys imhausi. The sequence continues at coordinate 2,187,841 of CAJQZJ010033958.1, forward strand.
ATATTAAGAGTCAAGAAACTTGGAAATTTGCAGAATTCTAGATGAGGATGCACAGTTGAAGCTAATTTTATAATGATCTCAGAGCCAGGGATACTCCAGCTAAGAACTCAAACAATATCTATAATATACATTTATAAAATTTATAGCCAATATTTACAACCAAGTAATTGTATAGTCCTCATTGACCAGAGGCCTGAGAATCCAGGCCTGTCACAATCTTACTGTGATATGTCACGCAGTGACAAGACAGCCTCCTTACCTTATATTAAGGTGAGATTTGTAGGTACTATGAGAGTCAATAAGGGCTCTACATATGCTCTGTTATTTTGTACTTTTCCAGATGAAGAAGGACTTAGACTCCATGCTGGTAAAGATTGGTGTATGATCACATATAATGAACATGAAATAGATTGCACTGGATTTTTTTTAATGTATGTGTTTGTGTACATATGTATGCATGTTATTATATGTTCATGTGTATATAGGTGTGTGTATATGTGTGTGTATTTATGTGAACACATATGTGCATGGGTGTTTTTGCATGTGGAGGTTCAATGACAGACTCAGATGTCATCTACCTTCTTATGAGACTAGGTTTTCCACTGGTTTGTACCTCATCAAGAACCTAGTCTGGCCAGCAAGCTCAGAGGAACTGGTTGTCTTTGCTTCTTTTCTTTTTTTTTAAATTAATTAATTAATTTATTTTTATTTCTTCAAGTTACATCTCAATCCAATCCTCCCTACTTCCCCCCTCTGGTCCCAACCTCCTATCCTCTTCCTCCTTTACCCCCCCCCCCATCCACTTTCTTTTTTTTAAGTTTAAGGTATATCTTTTTCCCCCCAACAGCTCCCCCTTTCAGTCCAGCAAATGGCTCTTTCTCTTATAGCAACAAATACAATACAAAACAACAGAAATATTTTTGGTTGTGAGCCTAGCCTTTAATGGCTGAGCCATGTTGGATATTTTTAAACATTTCTCAGCCATTTGTGCCTCATCTTTTGAGAACTATCTGTTTATTCCTATTTCCTAATTTAGTTGTTTGTTTTCTTCTTTAATATTTTGAGTTCTTTATGTATTCTGGACACTAACACTTTGTAGGATGCAGATCTAATAAAGATTTTTTCCCTGTTCTATAGGCTGGCTTTAACTTTGTATTTTAGATCAGAATATTAACTTATAAAAATCCCTTTGAAAAAGGGAAAAAGTTAATCAACATCCAGTGAAAACTATAAAATTAATGTTTAACTTATTTAATTCACACCACAAACTGTAAATACAAACACAGAGACCTGGTACTAATTCTTTCTTCTTTTGTAAAGAGACTTACATTTGCTCAATACATTTCATTTCATTCAGGTGACCTCCACAGCTCGAACAATAACATATTCAAACGTCAGAATCTTCTTGCATTTGACTTTAGTCTCTTCAGCAGCTAAAAGAAAGAGTTGCATTGTTAATTCTTCAACCCACAAATTTATCTTAAAGCGAAATATGATAAAGCTAGGAAATTGGAAACTATAGAAAATTTGTAAACACACAGAAAACACCATCCACAGTCCTACTCAGTAGAACTATTTAAAAGTTTGTAATTTTTTTTAAGTCCTGTTCCCCAATAAAAGGTTGCATAGTGACTTTTCTTTTCATGCCTCCTATTTTATTTTTTCAGTATTGGTTGTTCTTTGATATCTGTATGGACCAGTTAGAGACATGAATGAACCTGGAAAATAGGAATAAAAAATAAAACATTCAATAAGCTTCAAAACAAAACAAAACAAAACAAAACAACAGAAACAATTAGGTCACAATTATGAGAATTATAAAGCTTAGCATACATTCCCAACATCAAGTCCATATGTATTTGGCCCCTGACTTTAACATTCTACGATCCAACCATCTCCATGAGTTTAAAGTTCTATATTCAACTCAGCTTCCATCCTAACTTGCATAACAATTTTAAAAACATCTTCTCAGATCCAGAACACCCTCTTAATTCCTAAACAACTCAAAATTTAACTATGAGACTCTAGCTATCTAGTCTTCAACCACATCAGAGACCTGAGAAGGATAAATATTTCTGGTTATACAGGAAGTGCAGGGCCTGAAGCTTCCAAAACTAAGAAATGACATACCAGTGGCTGCCTGGACAGTTCCCAATTTCTCTCCATACATTACAGCATCAATCTTCAGCCGTTTGTCCCAATTTCTCTAACAGACATTGATTGTAGAGCAGGAATTATGAAGGACTTACCTACCCTGTCTTGGCAGAGCTAGGCTGTCAACTTACCTGCTTCCAGGCTTTGTCCTTTTTGGACAGCATTCTTTCTACAGTTGGAGCAAGGGGCTTTTCCTACCAAGAGGTAGGCTTGCGACTAATTCAATCATCTCCCACTGGAGATTCTTCAATGCTCATCTTCTACTTGGAGTAGAATAGGGAGTGTTGTCAGGAGCTGACATGTCTCAATAAAAAAAAAACAAAAAAAACTTAAGAAAACATCTTCAAATGCCGTATTCTCAAGAGGTCTGCTTTTGCTTTTCTAATACTGCAATTTCAAACACATCTGGCTATTGAAAGTATTCCTTGATAATTTCATACATGTACTCACTGTATTTTGATCATAATCTCCCTTCATCTTACTTTTCCACTTCTCCTAGATTCTTTTCCTTACACCCCTACAAAAGGTCATGTCTGTCTTCTTCTTTTTTTTTATTTTATTGTTTTTAGTAACTCCACATTTCTGGTGCTTCCTGTAAGTTTTAGGCCCATCTACTGGAGCATGGGCAGTTTACCAAAAGCCACCCCCCTGAAGAAAACCGGCTCTTCACTCCTCAACTGACCATCAACTACCAATAGCTTCTCAACTAGGGATGGAGCCTCATGAGACATTCTTTCACCTTTGCTGGAATATTCCTGAATTGATTTTGTGCAGGCAACCACAAGCATGTCACAGCTAGAAGGCATTACTAAACAGCAATTTTCCTCATGCTCTTCCTCTTAGAACCTGTGTGTCTCCTCTTCCAGGATGCTTCCTGAGCCCCATGGAGAAGGAAGATGGCATAGATGTGCTTTCTAAGGCTGAGTATGCCATAGTCGCTTGTTCTCTGTACTTTAAAAAACTCTAAGTATCTCTGTCTGAGGCAAAAAGAAGTTTCTCTTTTGAGAGTTAAGAGGTGCACTAATTTCTGGTGTAAAGATAATTATTTAAAAGGTAATTTCATGCTGTGTCCAGTTACCAAAATAATAGTAGTAGATTTTATTCTAGGTCTTATGACTTCCCAGGTCACAAGTTCTTGGCCAGGTCTACAGTATTAAAAATGAGTTCCCTCCAGTGGAGTGAGACTTTCACCAAATGGGCTGTTGGTTATACCATAGCCTACATACTCTTGAACCAATGGTATAATCTGCCAGGTTGGTCATTACAGTACTACCTCTTAAGATTTCAACTGGGCAAGACTGTCAATGACTTTTCTTCCCTGACAGTTTGGGTAACACCTTCTGGCACTATGAAAGGTAGCAGGGAGGTAGTTCTAGGGATCAAACAGGTTCTGGTGCTGCCAAGGTATATACTATACTGACTTAGCAACTCTTCCTGTCGGTGTGTGTGTGTGTGTGTGTGTGTGTGTGTGTGTGTGTGTGTGTGTGTG